>JBBYHM010000018.1:12063045-12077604 GCA_038381775.1 Adansonia rubrostipa | reverse complement strand
GCCCATAGTTAAACCATAATCAATGCAATTAGCACCATCCTTATCCCTAAAAAAGATCTAGTTTTGATTAAAACCTTAAAATATACTTTAAAGTGTGTAAAAAATCTCAACGCTTCTATTTTTGAGAAGCTTTATTAGAAATTTTGTTGACCCTGCATCTTCTGCAAAGATGAAAAGTTTCTTTCCACTATAATACGAATGGATGCAAGTTTTTGGTTCTGAGTATTATATTTACATTAATCACTATTTTAATTATATTAGTTATAATCTAACTTATATATATAATGAATTACATGATTTGTTCATGTGTTGACACACGTCAACTTTTTTCTTTTTTAGGGCATTAAGTGAACAGAAAAAGAACAAGAGAGAAAAAAAAAAGAAAGAAAGAGAAAAATGGAGATAATCCCTAGATTTGATCCCTTTTTGACACATGGCTTACTTATCCCATGATACGCGCCACCATTATGCCAGGTATCTTCCCAATAACTGCATGCCATTTCCACCAACTCTCTTCGAAAAATGATAAGCTCATAGTCAAACCATAATTAGTGTAATTAACACTATCCTTATCTCTAAAAAAATCTAGTTTTGATTAAAACTTAGTGCACAAAGGATCTCAATTGTTTCTATTTTTTAGAAGCTTTATTATTAAAAATTTTGTTAACCCCGTCGCTGGTTTTAGATATAGGAAATGCAAAAAATTCCAAACAAAAATGGTTAAAAGCTGCTTTTGACTATGTCCAATAATTAAAAAATAAACAAAACATTGTGGTGAAGTTTAATTATGGTAACTATGCTATAACATTGATTATCGCCACTGAAATTGAGTTTTCTATCAATGTGTTCATTGAGACTTAAAATGTTCATTATGGAATTGGAAGCTATTTTTGTGCTTATGAAATGGGAATTAACTTTATTTACCAAATCTAAGAATTTTTAAAGGTGTTTATATCTTTATTTTTATAAAGAATAATTTTTTGTTTATATTTTTATAAAGGATAATAGTTGTGTTATACCTCCACGTATGACGACTGCCAAACCATCCCCGGTCCACTGTTCCTCCAAACGGGCGATCGCCAGACAATAACATAAAGTCGATCGCCCAACCACACTTGACAATGATGTAATCTCTCCGACAGCGACTTAAATACGGAGTTGACATTTACTGAATGGCGGCCGACTGACTGAGCCGACCACTAGGCACCATAGCCTGACACCTAGCTCGGCGTTGGTCACATCACTACCAAATCGCCTGACACAATGTCTCCAAACAACTCCTATAAAAAGGGCAAGCATTCTCACAGGTAAGGATTCGACTCTAAAAAACACATATACATCACTATACCAAATACTCCTCTGACTTAACCATCAGAGAGGGTCCCTAGAGTAAAATCCGGCATCCTTCTGACTTTCTCTGTATTGCAAGGTCCTACCCGGCTTCTGGTACTCGCGAGAAAGACATTAACAACTGCACCGTCTGTGGGAAAGTGATCGAAAAAAAGACCATGGTCGACCGGAGTGTTGACATCCCACAAAACACCTCATCGTCGCCCGAAGCGATAAACTGTATCAAAGTTTCTGCAACCCCAGCAATACCCAGCTCATGAAACACCCAAACAACCTACGTATCCATCTCACTACCTTCTTGGCTGTCTCACTCGCCACTAGCGTACTATCAAAACCTACTAGGGTTGATCCCGCCACTGGCCACCTCCATCCCACACCTTGACCAAGCTGCTGGCCCCAGCACCATGGTCCCAGCAACCATTATCGCCATAAACACCATACATGCACCCTTTGACACCCCAGTACCTCCCTTTACTCAATTCAGTACACCTACACCACCTAGCTAGCTAGACTACCATGCGCATTACCAAGTGCAATTTCAAGCCATCGCTAGTCAACTGGCCATCATCCAACAATCTCAGATTCAGTTGGCACAACTTGTCAACTCCTAAAACAATTGCCAAAACACGTAACCCATTGATCGCCCAAACCAATACACTACAAACAACCCGAACTCAGACATGCAAGAGCGGTATGTTACATCCGATCGGGACACCCGCCCGATGATAGAAGAAAGCTCCTGCTCTATGCCAATTCCACAGCAAATAACTCATGAAACTTCCCATCATACCAGTTGGCATCACACATCAGGTTCGACTTTAGATCTCGCCCAACAAGTAGCAGCCTTAAAACAGGAGATCAAGGATCTTTGTGAGCCATAAAGAGACAACTAGGAATGGTTATCCAAGAAATATAGCTTCCTCTCACCTGACATCCGCTAGGTACAGGTCCCTCGGAAACTTAAGCTCTCTCCCAACACTTATGATGGTAAAACTGATCCAGCCGACCATCTAAATCATTTCCATGCTTTCCATAACCTGCGTGACATGTTGAACGCCATCCAGTGCCGTATCTTCCCGACGACGCTTCGAAGGCGAGCATGGACCTGGTAGTACTCCCTGAACCCAGGATCTATCACTAACTTTGACCAACTGGGAAGACATTTCCTTGCCCATTTCAGTAGCGACAGAATAGCTACCAGAACGTCTACCAGCTTAATGGCTATCAAGCAAAACCATGTTAAGACGATTTGCAATTGCCTTAAGCGTTTCAATGCAGCTGCCCTGGAAGTCCAGGACCTGAATAACGAATAGGCCATCCAAGCCTTCACAACTGGCATTTGGCATAAGTACCTAAAATATGCCTTGATGGACGCCCAACGCATGAAGTTGTACCAGCTTTACGAGAAGGCATAAAAATACGCGAAAGTCGAGAAAATAAAATCACGAGTCAATAAACGAAGACCTGAGATCGCGAGCAAAGAAGAGGTTGAGGACCAAAGCCTAATCGGTTAGTTGACCGCGCAGCACCCAACCTCAAAAAGAGATGTCAGCCACCATATCACAATAAAACCCCACCAGGAAATGAACATGGCCCACTCTACATATGAAATATGAGTCCTACACACCTCTGACGACTCCCCGATCTCAAATTCTCAATGCCATAATGAAAGAAGGGTGTTTGGAGCACCGTATCCAATAAGAAGTGATCGCAGCAGGCATGACCCTGAAAAGCCATGTAATTTTCACAACGACATCGGGCATGCCACCGAAGACTGCTTCAGCTTGAAAAATACCATAGAATCACTAGTGAGAAAGGGCGTGATTAAGCAGTTTGTAAAGAAAGAACCGCACGCCAAGGATTGCACATAATCCATAAATGAGCATTGGGAGACTGCACCCAAATGACCTGGCGTTGGCATCATAACCATGATCATCCATTCGACGGAGACTTGGACAGTTAGCAAGTTAAAACGCAAGTCCCACCTCTGCTCTATAATGGCGATCGACGTGGCACCCAAGCATGTTATTCAAACCGATTGGGTGATCCGTTTTGACGATGCTATCTCACAGCTCCTATCTGATCGCAGAAATGATCCCATTGTTGTCTATGCCACCATAGGCAACTATTAGGTCCACAGAATCCTCATCGACAATAGAAATGCTGTGAAAATTTTGCAGTGGGATGCCTTCCTTCGCATGGGCTTTACTGCGGGTGACCTAACCCTGTCATCCCTAATATATGGATTCGCCAACCAACCACTACCCGTCAAAGGGACGATCACGCTCCCAGTGACTATGGGCGACTAGAAATACATTATGAACGCTTTGGTAGACTTTCTTGTTGTTGACTAACCTTCTACTTACAATGCAATCATTGGCTGCCCATTGATGAAAAAGATAAAAATGGTCATCGCGGTCTACTGCTTGATGATCAAATTCCTCACACCAACAGGAATTGGATATACGTGTTCCGACCAACCTAGAGCAACTAGACACTAGGGACGGTTTCGATGACTAGAAGCCTCAGCCAGTCGAAGACACTGAAAAGCTAGCCCTTTATGATTTGAATCCAGAGTTGACTACCAGTATTGGCTCTTCTCTTAACACTTAAGATAAGAACCTCCTCGCAAAATTCCTTAGAAAAAATGCTGACATAATTCGCTTGGTTTACAGCTTACATGCCTGGGATTGACCCAACCGTCATCATGCACTCACTCCATGTGGACCCACGAGCCCTATCGGTCAAACAAAAAAAGCATAAATTTTCTCCGGAATGACTCTAAGCGATACACGAAAAGGTCGATAAATTACTACAAGCCAAGTACATTAGGGAAATTAAATACCCTGACTGGCTTGTTAATGTGGTCATGGTCAAAAAAGCCTTAGGGAAATGGCGAATGTGTATTGACTTAAATAAAGCCTACCCAAAGGATAGTTACCCTTTCCCCAGTATTGATTGACTGGTTGATGTATCCACAGGGCACAAACTCTTAAGTTTCATGGACGCCTTCTCAGGGTACAACCAAATCAAGATGGATCCCTGTGACTGAGATAAAATGGTGTTCATAACAGAGGACAGCACCTTTTACTATCAAGTCATGCCATTCGGCTCGAAAAATGCAGGCGCCACATACGAACGCTTACTCAACAAGCTTTTCAAAAGATAAATCGGGCGTTCAATGGAAATTTATGTGGATGACATGCTCGTCAAAAGCCTGTCTCTTCATCATCACCTCAATGACCTTTCAGAGACATTCCACATACTCCGTAAGTACAAAATGAGACTTAACCTTTTAAAATGTGTGTTTGGTGTCTCCGCAGGAAAATTTTTGGGATTTATGATCTCCTCCAGAGGCATTGAAGCCAATCCCAAAAAAATCAATGCAATCATGCAAATGAGCCGGCCAAAATCAACAAAAAAGGTGCAACATCTAACGGGGAGAGTAGCGGCACTCAACCATTTCATCTTTAAGTCCGTAGAGAAATGTTCACCCTTCTTCAGGCTGCTCAAGAGGGCAACCAGATACCAATGGACTGAAGAGTCCCAATGGTCATTCGACCAACTCAAACAATACCTAAGCACTCCTCATTACTCGCCAGTCCAAAGCATGGAAAACCACTTTTTGTCTACCTCACCGCGTCAGATGAAACTGTCATTGTTGTCTTAGTCTGAGAAGAATGGGGGCATCAGTATCCTATCTACTATGTTAGCGGGGCACTGCAAGCTGGTAAACTTCATTAAAGCAAGGTGGAAAAATTGGCTTTTGCATTCGTCATTGCAGCAAGTAAACTGAGACAATACTTTCAGGTGCACCCAATCACTATCCTCACTAACCAGCCTTTTAAAGATGTCCTTCTCAAAGTCGACTCCGCAGGACGACTCATTCGTTAAAGCATCAAACTTAGTGAATTCGATCCCACCTACAGTCCTCGAAAAACCATCAAAGCACAGGCGCTCGCTGACTTTATCGCCAAATGTTCCTTTCAAGAATCGCAAGCCCAACCACCAGACCCTGCCCAAACAGGCGATCATATCAGCACTCCTGGTCACTTACCCCCAAGCATCAAACCCAGCGAGTGGCAAATTTTTGTTGATGGCTCTTCCGACAAGGCAAAAAGTGGAGCTAGAGTATTACTACTCGATCCTTAAGGTCATGAATGGCAATATGGCCTCTCCTTTCAGTTCACCACCTCCAATAATACAGCCAAATATGAGGCTTTTATCACCAGAATGAGTTAGCCAAAACCCTTAGCGCCAATCATTTAATCGCCCACATGGACTCTCAACTCGTACCTAGCCAAGTGAACGGTCTATACGATGTTAAGGATGAACTACTGGCCAAGTACCATAAGGTTGTCGCCACCCTCTCCCAACAATTCACCCATGTCACCATCAAGCAGATACCTAGAGGGGACAACTCAAGGGCTGACGTTCTGTCCAAACTGGCTAGCGCCATCGATGTCTCCACTAGGGAAAAATTCTCCTCGAATGCCTCCTAGTACCCATCTACGACAGATATGTACATCACATCACAGATGACGTCAAAGAAAACTGGATGATGCCAATTATTTCCTTTCTCAAAGATAACAAGCTCCATCCGATCCAGTGTAGAAAAGGAGATTGGAAAAAATAGCATTCAAGTACATAATTCTCAATGATTTTCTGTACAAAAAGTCCTTCACTCTTCCATTACTCCGATGCCTTAACCCTTCCGAGGTAACCTACGTCTTGAAAGAGATACACGAAAGCGTCTGTGGCAACCACCTTGGCAGGTAATCATTGGCCCTTAAGGCCTTGCGACAAGGTTTCTTCTGGCCCACAATGAGAAAAGATGCTACTGCACTCGTCAAAAAATACGACAAATGCCAACGCTTTGCCCTTATTCCCAGACAACCAGCCAGGGCGCTTAAACAGATCTTCAGTCCTTGGCCATTCTGTGTCTGGGGCATAGACATATTGGGTCCATTCCCTATGGCGATCGCTCAGCGAAAATTTTTGTTGGTCGCCTGCAATTACTTCACGAAATGGGTTGAAGCCAAGCCAATCACCACCATCACTGCCTGAAACATGAAAAATTTCATTTGGCGTTACATTCTCTGCCGATTTAGAGTACCCTATGTCATCATAGCAGACAATGGCAAGCAACTGACGGCTGACAAACTCTATGAATTTTGTTCATGCTTCAGCATCAACCTTGTTCACACCTCTGTCGCCCATCTTCAATCGAATGGCCAAGTTGAATCAATGAACAAGAAAATCCTACAACCTCTGAAGAAGAAATTGGACGACGTAAAAGGTGCATGGGCCAATGAAACGTCTGGTATACTTTGGGTAATCCAAACAAATGAAACTCAAGCGACCGTAGCTACTCCTTTCAGCCTCATTTACAGAACGAAGCTGTCATACTCATCGAAATAGGGTAAACAGTTCACGCACTGCTTACCCCGATTTAGAGCTCAATTTTAAACATCTCAAAGCTAACCTCAACCTACTCGAGAAAGCCAGAGAATATGCCACAATCCACATGGCTGTTCAAGCATAACAGGTTAGCAAGCATTATAACCAGCGAGTGAGCAATCACCAATTCCAGGTTGGCAACCTCATCCTATAAAACTTTGAAGCCAATTGACCAGTAAGAGATCAAAAAAAACTATCCCCAAACTGGGAAAGACCTTATCAGGTCAGCCAAGTTTTAGGCTTTGGTGCTTACAAATTAACCAAATTAGATGGGCGCACCATCCCTAGCACATGGAATGTCACCCATCTAAAGAAATACTATTTGTAAGTGTGTCCGCTACAAATACTTATGGTCGCCACTATAGACCTTTCTCTTATAAGTCAATTCACGGCTCAAACAACTCTTAATTGCTATCAAGCAATCGCCACTATGGCACGACTCTTAATTGCTACAACGCAATCATCGCCAAGGCACAACTCTTAATTGCTATCAAGCAATCGCCACCATGGCACGACTCTTAATTGCTACAACATAATCGTTGCCAACCTAATTGCTATAAATCAATCGCCACCATGGCATAACTCATTATTCCTACAACGCAATAACTTAACCCAACCGCCAAGGTCACTTACTATCAACACACTCGACTCTCCTCAGCGAAACATCACGACAACCATCTTTCAACATAACAAATGCACCGCAATCTCCTTACCCACAATCTCAAAAACAATAAACTACAACAAAATAAATTACGAAAACACAACCAATAATCATTAACACAAGTCATTTACATAAAACAAAATTTTCATTCAATCATCAGTCATTTACACAATATTCTTTACAAGCCAAACTGCTACTCATCCCTAGTCGATGAGATGGTTTGAGCACCAGCCTCGTCACCAAACTCCCTCTACTCAGACTCCTCAGCCGCCAGAGTAATCAAGGGTGCATCCCTCGATCGCCCTGCATCCACTTCCTACTGACTAGGGCATAAGACATTAAAGTCTTCAGGAGGCATGTACAGGCGCCTTAAATCAACTACCCATAAGTCCAGAGGACCATAAAGAAACTGGACCCGATATAACGTGTTACGGCTGTACAAATCCACAGCAGTAAATAGCTTGTCGAATATCTTTTCCTACTACTTCTTCAACTCATCTTGGTGGCGAGCCTCGAGATCGCCAAGACGACCCTCCAACTCAGCCACTTTAGACTTAGCGGAAGCCAGTTTCATATCACTCTCCTCCAACTTTTTTTTTGACTCAGCAGCAGCTGCTTCCGTCTTCTCACCCCTCAATAGCAGTTCGACTATCTCTATCATCCTCATCTCCTCAATCTTCTTCAAGGATGCCTCTAGCTTGGCGTTCATGTCCTTCTGCTTCCCAACTTGAGCATCCAGCTCCACTATTTTGGATGCTTAAAAGTTGAACTTCTTCTGCCAGTTCGCCATCTAGCAACTATACGCCGTCTGGCAGTTAAGTGCCTCCACCAGCCCTATCATGGCAGCATTCAAGTTTTGAGCTAGACTCCTCCTTGATAGCACCTCACGGTCCGTGGTTGCCACCCCCTTCATCACCTACCTTAAGGCCGCCTCAAAGTCTGGCACTCGTCTGTTGCGAAGAATGCTAGACCCACTTGAACTCAGTGCCCCATAACTCATCTACGGTCTCTCAGATATAGTACTTGGCTGTGAAGCTACCCTAAGTACTGGCCCGCCACTCGACCTGACCGTCTCTACACCAGGCTAAGATGCGGGTACGTTAGTAACCGTTGCCAAAGACATCCGCATAGCATCCTTCTGGTGACCAGTGGATGCCACTCTAGTAGTAACCCTCGTTTCAGCATCAGCTCGCTTGCCTACCTTTCTATTTCCCCATCTTTGGTGAACAGTAGCTCTTTCTAAAGTAGCCTGCCTAGCCGCCCACTTCGCCAATGCTGCCTGAACCGGGTCCATTCCTGCATAACAAATAAAATGTCCAGGTCAGTACCATCATACATTTTTCTATACTTGTGAGTGACCAAAACAAATACCCTTTTCTATTCCCTGATTCGATTGATGATCGCCACCATGCACACTACCCGCCTGCTCCTCACTACTCGCCCTGAACTCCCTTCCACATTATAAACCATCAACTCCCCAACCCCTCCTTCTTCTGCGTCTTCTATTCCCTCCTCTACTATATGCTCCTCTAGAAACACAACATCATATATCAGCATCTCTGTTTAACAAACACACACGCCAATCTCACACTTAAATAAACTCATATTTACACCATATCTGTCTGATGTTGTAATAAATGTTGTCGCCTCCGTTGCCCTACGGGACGTACTAGCCCTTCTGGCACGTCCTCCAAATTTCACCCTAAACACTCTCTTTGGATGTTGCAGAATGTCAAGTATATCTTGCTGCTCACATGTCAGCCTCTAAAGAACATAACCTGGTCCTTTTTCGCAGCCTCAAGGCCAGTCTTCTCGTTACTCGCCCTCGACCTCCTACCCCATAATACTGGAAAACCCTATTCTATGCCCATCCTCCTCATCACCATGAAGAATTAGTCCCGCCTCATATGCGCACTCGATGGCAGGTCCACCACCATCCTACCCCTCTCCCTTGATTATAAATAATAAAAACAGGCTCCCCCGGTTTCAAAAAATACAACTCCTTCACCACCCCAACTGATGGTCACCACCCCTTTTCCTTGCACACCAGGAAGTAAGTTAGGAGAATCGCCCAACTGTTCAATTTCAACTGGTTGGGCGATAAATTGTATGTCTCCAACAGCTCGCAGAAAAGGGCTCCAAAGGCAGTGGAAGCCAGCCTTGAAAATTTGCAGATAAAAAGTCGCACTATTTTCTTCAGCAAATATTGTTCGCTGTAGTGGCCCCGCCTCTGCTATCTGATACCTCTCCAGATCTACTTCCCTATCATACATCCATCGCTAAACCACCTGCATGTTCAATGACCCGACATGCATGTCCATAACTTCAATGTCCACATCGACGATTGCCTCCTCAACCACTTCCCCGGTAATCGCCTCCTCAGCCTCACCCTCATTCAATCCTTCATCACCCTGATCGCCACTCTGTTCGGCTACCACTTCTCTCATCTCTTCCCCCTACTCCTCCAACACTATGGGACCAGACATGTCCCCTTAGGTTAGATGCCTAACTATCGCCCTCATCTCGTTACCTACTTTCTTCAATCTACCCTTTCTCGCCACCGCTTTCACCAACAGTCTGCCCCCTTACCATGTACTGCAAACCCACAACCCAAAAATACAAAAAAAAAAGACCACAGGCACTCACCAGAACTTACCAACCAAAGCCCTCACTCTTCGCAGTGCTCCTACTCGTAATTCTAGAAGCACAATCGCTGCCAAACAACACATAAAACTATTAAAACGCTAAAACACTACGATTAACCCCTTACCAACAATATCTCAACTATCAAAAACTCACCCTTTCTCCTCAAATAAGCTATCTAACCTCTACTCTGCTCTCTCTCTTTTTCAAAAACATGGAGAAACTCCTCAGCCTCACACCCCATTATATACCCACACGGTCTGGACTCTTTCCATTCCTCTCATTACCACGTGTCACCACCCTATTCTGTGACATACTGCACCACCCTGGCACTCTGCCCCCCACTGACATGTGCCCCCTTCGCAGTTTCGTATCCCCTAAAACACGCCCTCACAAATCCCTTGTCAGGACACGTGTTCCCATCTTATTCCTTCCCCGTTTCCCATGCCTCTCTGTTACCCTGACATTACTACCACCATTAATACTGACAGTTGTACCTTCTCACCTCCCGCACGTTAGGCCCCGAAATGCCACCCGCCAACTCCCTCTCATACATGTCCAAAATGTCGAGTCACTTTATGATCACCCGTTTGGACCGCGGGGGGAACAATTGTTGTACCTCCACATATGATGACCGCCAAACCATCCCCTATCCACTGTTCCTCTGAACGGGTGATCGCCAGACAATAACATAAAGTCGATCGCCCAACCATACCTGATAGCGATGTGACCTCTCTGACAGCGACTTAAATATGGAGTTGACATTTACTGAATGGCAGCCAATTGACTGAGCCGACCACTAGGCACCATAGCCTGACACCTAGCTCAGCGTTGGTCACATCACTACCAAATCACCTGACACAATGTCTCCAAACAACTCCTATAAAAGGGGCAAGCATGCTCACAGGTAAGGATTCGGCTCTAAAAAACACATATACATCACTATACCAAATACTCCTCTGACTTAACCATCGGAGAGGGCTCTTGGAGTAAAACTCCGGCGTCCTCCTGACTTTCTCTGTATTGTAGGGTCCTGCCCGGCTTCTGGTACCCACGAGGAAGACATCAACAAGTTGAAATAGAAAAATTATTGTATAAAAAATTATCATTTTAATAACATTAATTATTGGTTATTTTTCTAAATAATTGCTATTGTATATATTTTTAAATTTTTTTAAATAATTTGGTAAGTGAATTAGTATAAACTCATAACAATTCAAATAATTATATTAGTAGTAATGATTCTTGATAATTTTTTAATTGTTATTTGTATACACATTTTATATAATCTAATTAATTGAAGTCTCAATGCATGATTTTTTTTATATAATTTATCATAATAATTCAATTTATAGGAAAATTTATGTATTTGTATAATTTTTTTTGTCTCCAAAATATTATAAATTTATATAAATTTTTACACATTAATAATTAATTTTATGTATATTTTGATTAGTTCATGAATTTGTATGGTGTTAATACTATTTTTCATATTGTGTTTTAATAATTTATCATATGCACCAAAAATGGGTGAAAAAATATTCTTCAGATTTATTTTGTTTTAAAAAATAATAATTTTAAAAAAATAAAAAGGTAATTTCTTTTAAATTGAGTAGTTATTTTTAAATCAAAAGATAAACTATAAAAAAAGAGTAGTTTTTAAGTAGTTATTTTTTAAGATTAAAATACTTAAATATCCTTCATTTCATATATAATAAAGATAATTTTAATTTAGGTTTTATCTATTTTCCCTAACTGAGTTAATATCATTTGACTCATGATATCAAACTCAGTTAGTGGTTTAGTATATTGAAATTTAGAAAAGCCTTAAATTTATATATTTCTTTCCTGTTTTTCTACAAATTTGAAGAAAAGAGATTGGACAGGATGAATCTACGACTCAAGTTGGAAAATTGCAATATTCTAGATACCATAAATTTTTTTCCATTTTAAATGAATGTAATATTCTAAATACCTAAACAATAATGCACTAATGTATCTTATATTTTAAATTACCAAACGCATTGATAAATTTAGGCCGCTATTTTTGCCTTTTCCAAAAAATATTTTTAGTAGTAAATATTGACATTTTTGGATCCATATTTATTTGAATCCAACCCAACCACCTACAACTTCACATACACACCATTGTACCAAAATAGAGAAACTCATTCCACTTTGCCTTGAAAAAAAGAATAAAGAAAATTATACATTTCACGTACACACTACTTTGACAAAATAGAGAACACACTATAGACCTGCTTGCTTCCCATTTATTACTCCATTGAAATACAAAAGATGAGAAAAAATCGACGCATATGCAAGACAATAAGAGAGAGTGGAAATGACACTACCTTGCGCTGACCAAATACAAACAAACTTGAGTATGCTGACGTGAGCAAACCCTAAAAGGTTTTTGCACTCCCCCTATTATATCAACTTGCCAAAAGAAGAAAAATTTTTAGAAGGGAAAATAATGCCTTAACTTGGAGATCGAGGCCGAACGATGCACATGCACGGACATGGGGTGAAAAAAAATGAGAGACCCTACAAACAAGAAAAAATCTTCAACTCGTTCCCCTTTTGTTTGATATACCACATGGAACTTTACATGGGTGAAAAGAAACAAGAAAACCTACAAACAAGAAAAAATCTTCAACACGTTGCCTTTTTGTTTAATAAATCACATGCAACTTGAAAATCATAACCATCTAAATAATGCGTTAATGAATGTTATATTTTAAATTTTGAACAACCCATCTACAAGTGTGGGCCCATTATTTATACTTTTTTCATAAAATATTTTTAGTAGTCATAACTAACTTTCTTATATTCATCTTTATTCGAATCCAACCCAACCAAATACACAACTTCGCCTGCATACCACATAGCCCTTATTTATACCTCTTTCAAAAATTATTTTTAATAGTCATAACTAGCATTTTTAGATTCATAGTTACTTGAAAACCCAACCTAATATACAACTTTGCCTACATACCACATAGCCAAATCAAAGAAGCCTATACCACTGCTTTAAAAAAGGAAGAAAATTATATATTTCCATTACATACCACTTCATCAAAACAAAGAAACCCACCACAGCGCTGCTTGCATCCTTTTAATTACTCCACTAAAATACAAAAGATGAGAAGACATCCAGACACACATGCAAGACAATAAGAAAGAGTCAAAATGACACCATCCTAAGCTAACTGAATGCAAACAAACCCAAATACACAAACATAGACAAACCTTAAGAATTTTCTGCACATCCCATTTATATCACTTCCCTAAAGAAAAAAATTTTAAAAAGGAAAACAATACATCAAGAAAGAGATCGAGGCCAAACCCTTGGTTGTATTTGAACCCTGCCATTATATTACTTAGCCAAAGACTATCTAGAATCAAACTAAGGTAAAAAGAGATGAAAAAGCTTGCAAATGGGAAAAATCTTCAACATGTTCCAAATTTGTTTAATACCACATGCAAGTTTAAATCGCAACCATCCAAATCTATTGCTTGCAGCCATTTTAAACTCCACAAATAACAAGATTCACAACCATGATTACATTAGTTATTACAAATTTATGATTAATTTAATCATGTTTTTCATATCCAAGTAGTTTAAAAACGTTTTAGCTCCATGCTAATGTATAAGTTCGTAGTTACATAGGTCATAGATCAATAGTTCAAAAGCAATCCATGCATAATACAAAAATAAATATCCAACTGTTTAATCTCAATGTCCAACGAAAGCCATTAAAATGAATATACATAAGGTCTGAGGCAAGGTATTTCAAGTAGAACAGTTCAAGTCTAAAATATTCATTCAACAAATTCGGACGCAGTCCTAAATTTGAACAAGAAGAAATGAAACACAAATTCCTACAAACAACCACCATCCCAACAACTACCATATCTCCAACAAAAATCAAGCCCTTAACCTATATAGGAAAAAAAAGCCAAAATAAACAGAACACAAAATCCACTAAACAAAAAGTAACCTTCCCCAATGATCCACGGCTCACATATATATAGCCATGCACTCTTTTTTATAACGGACAACACAGGAAGACCTCCAAGGGCTTCCACAAAGCAGCACAGGCTGTCATTCGGACAGCTAGGTTCCATAAAATCCACATCTCATGCAAATCCATAATACAAGCAGGGAACATTCCCAAGCAACCCTGCACCCAGGCAACGTGGACAAGAAAGGAACACATCAACCACGTTGACATGGACAGACCCATAAGAGGTTTCTGCACCTCCCCTCATAACCTACCAAAACCAAAAAGAAAAAAAAAAAAGCATCGCATTGAGGAGGCCAAAGGCAAACAGGGCCAAGTACATTGGTGTGGACAGACCCTATAAGGTTTTTGCACTTTCTTTTCACATTACTTGTAATAATAATAATAATAATAATAATAATAATAATAATAATAATA
>JBBYHM010000018.1:12032989-12054554 GCA_038381775.1 Adansonia rubrostipa | reverse complement strand
AATGAGGGGTATTGACAATTGACCTATATAACAGAAGTATTTCCGATGAAATTTTGATTTTTTTCGATGAAAAAAATGCATCAAAAGAAGTTTTGATGATTATGTTTACTTGCAATGAACATTGCATTGGAAATATTTATTTCCAACAAAAATTCCGTCCGAAAAATTTATTTTTCGACGGAAATTGTGAATGTTTTTGGCAGAAAAATTCCCTCCAATATCATTTTTTGTCAGAAAAATAAATTTTCTAACAAAAATTTTGGTCAAAAGTACTTTTTTGACTGAAATAAAAAATATTTATTTTTTTAATTACAAAAATTTCTTTTTCGATGGAAAAAAGTTGAATTTTGTTAGAAATAATTTGGCACATAAGAACGGTTACACGCCATGTTTGCTTCTGATGGAATTCTTACGTCAAAAATTTTTCTCATTTTCCAACGAAAATTCGGTCAAAAAGTGCAATTCTATCAAAAATTGTTTATTTTTTTGATGAAAAATATCCATGGAAGATAAGTCTTTCTCTAGTGGTGAACCCAAAGAACACTTTTTGAAGGAAAATAAGATCAATAATGGCTAAAATAGACAAAAGCAATGTGGAATATGTCTTGTTTTGGAAGCTTGATTTTCTGTCATATATGATAATTTTCAATAAAATTTTGGTTTTGTGTAATATTTAACTTTCTAGTGATTTTTTTGTCGGCCTATAATTAAATTTTTTAACAAATTGTAATTGAACTTTGTTCTATGATAGTTTAATATTAGTTTTATTAGATGGTAATAAAAAACTTGCAATAGTACAAATATAATTAACTTGAACAGACAATATAAATATAAAGAGATTGATCCTAAGATAAAGCAAAAAAAGGGGTATAAAGCTATAATTAGAAGAAATTTATAGTTCAAGTATAAATTTAAGACTTAATAATTAATCTATTATGTAAAAAGAAACATAACTTTTTTGTTAAACAAAATTCAATCTTTATAAAAGGCATTTTAAGAGTATACAAAAACATTATGCCTTCAATATAATTGTTAAACTAATTGATTTGCAACCACCACCCCTTTTGAAAGTTTGATCTTCTCATTTTCTATCACCACGTGTTGCTCTCTAAAAAGTAATTGTAGTGTGAATTTTGTTTATGATGATTGTGACATGTTGCTTGCTTGGGTAATTGACTAGTCGATTTGAAGTGGAAATTACTAAGATTTCCACAACTATTGCTTTACTTGTTTATTTGAGGATTGTTACTCGCATCTTTCATGAAATAAATTTATTTGGCTTTTGTTTAAAATCCTTTGCAGCAAGCCTAACTTTATACCTCAAGATTAAGCTTTTAATCATAAACACCTATTGTATCCCACCACAGTTTTATTATCACGTCTAGGAACAAGTTCCCAAGTGACATTTTGATACAAAGCTTGAAAATCATAAAGCATAACCTTTTTCCAACTAAATGTTTGGTAGCAACATGTATTTGTTTAGGTGCAAAGATATTATTTTGTGACCTAGTTACCATAGAGTGAGTTCGTTGGGGAATAGGTCTAGGGGAAACAATATCTAAGGATTGACTAGGATGTAGTGTTTAAGAAGACCATACAATATCTGATGAAAAAGATTTATCAGAGGCTCTCATTTGTTGAGAAGTAGATTGATATGAAAAAAAATAGAGCAACGATTGTGACTAACGATGATGAAGGTAAGTAAACAAGCACATCAATAGTTGCTACAAATTAGTTGATGTTGTTCTATGAGTGCTTAGTATAGACGATATTGAGAAGGAATTGTGTCTCATCAAATAAAACATGTCCTGAAGTGAAAATTTTATGAATGACAGTGTTTAAGCAAAAAATATGCACTTTGAATATCCAATGAAAACACAGAGTCGAGATTTCACATCAAGTTTATGTTTAGCATAAAGCTTTTAACAGAGATAATAAAGGCGTCCAAACACTTATGATAATTATAGGTTATTGTTGAAATGAAAACTCATAAGCACTCTTATTATCTAACATAGAAGATAGGACTTGATTTAAAAGGTAAACTACGATAGAGAATAACATATAACCAGTATTTTACAGGCATAGAGGCTTGATTTAACAAGGTTAAGCTAGTCTCTACTGTACTGTTATGCCTTCTTTCAATCATGCCATTTATGTTTAGGTGTTCATAGAGGACTTGGAAGGTGTTGAATGTCAAATGAAGTAAAATATGATTTTAAAGCATCATATTCTCTGCCACAATCAAAATAAATAGAGGTAATAGTAGACACATAATAAGCTTAAACCATTTCTTTAATTTAGGAAAGGTGATATAAAGATAAGATCTATACTTTAAAAGAAAAAGACCAAAAGTATCTAGTATAATGGTCAATAAAAGATTCATAATATTGAAATCAATCTATAGAGATAACTCGAGCAAGCCCCCTAAACATTAATGAATAGAATTTTTAAAGACCTACTAATGACAACAGAAATGGAAGATTTTGGCTACATTAATAAGATTTGCACAAACTATGAAAAATAAATGAAAAAGGTAAGGAAAAACCTCTTGACCAATAATTGCACGGTTCGAGTAAAAGGATGGCCAAGCTTCTGATGCCATTTAGTGGAACTAGTTTTTATGGCTACAAGGGTAAGATTTTGACTTTTGACAAATGGTTCAGATGCATGCAATTTATAAACTCCGTCTTTATTTTGGCCTTAAGAAAACAACTTCCTCATGGAAAGATCTTTCATTAAAAAATAAGATGGAACATAATTAGTTTCATAGAATTTAGGGATTAAAATTAGACCTGGTAATTCATATATTGGTGTTATATTCGTTTATTGTGTCATATCATAATCGTGTTTAAGGTATTTTATATTTTTATCAATTTTGATATGTTAATAATTCATATTAAAAGATTTTTAAATATATATTCATCTCGTGTCATGTTGTGTTTTTATTGATTTATGTATGTTATATTCGTGTAATCGTGTTTAAAATTACTAGGTCTAATTAAAATTAAATTTTTCTGAACTTGAGGAATGCATAAAACATTATTTAAGAAAAAAAAATAAAGAGAATAAATAGTGAGAAAACTAGTATATCTAATATGTAAACCTATGCCGTCACCAATAAAAAGCTTATGAAGTTCTCCATAAGTGTGTTGAGGCTTAGATTTGCAAATTAGATGTGACTTGGTGAGATGGACCAAAATCAATAAGCCAAGATGTATTTGGTTAAGCATGACATGCTAAGGATAGAATAGAAGGCTGTTTGGGCTTTATATTGAAGTAAGATTTTTTGAGTGACCTAGTCTATCACAGAGTGACATATTACCATGGCATGGAAACTTTAGTTTGGTTAAGCATGACATGCTAAGGATAGAATTGAAGGCTGTTTGGGCTGTATATTGAAGTAAGATTTTTTGAGTGACGTAGTTTATCACCGAGTGACATATTACCATGGCATGGAAAATTTAGTAACCAATTTCTTTTGGGAATTATTAGAGCCAAATAAAAATCTAACAGCATTGGGAAAGGATGATCAAGAGGAAAGCTTTAATATATTAACATCAGGATATGAAGTTTTGGTTGCAAGGTAAAAAAGATGAAAGCACATAATCTGTAGAAAATTCTTGATTCCTCAAAAAATCCTCACAATCTTGGAATTTTTCTAGAACTTCTTGAAAGGAATCTGTGGCTCGAACTACATTTGCTATCTCTCTGTACTTATTAGTAATGCCATTTAAGGCATGACTCACTAAGCTTTCTTAAAGAGAGTTGATTAAAACCAACTCATCTTTTGCCTTTAGGGAATTTTTTTTTAAAAAAAAACACTCTCATTCCTTTGGTATAAATGAGTTTTTCTTTAAGGTTCATTATCTGACACTTGGATTTGTTTGCAAATAGTTTGGTTATCTTTCGCTAGGCTTTAAAGGAGGTGCTATAATAAGAGGCAAAAAGGGAAACAATGGATTCTATGGCTAAAGATATTATTTTTCCATGAAGAAAGAGTTGATCTTTTTGAATCCATTGCTCATAATCTGGATTTGGAATAAGTTCTTGTGAATTATACGGTGAATCTTAGAAATCAAAGCCAAGAGACAAGGTTTGGATCTATCTACATAACCATAAAATTTATGACAAAGATGACAGAAATAAATTGGGCATGCATAAATGAAAATCTAAGAGGAATAAGTTTAATAGAAGGATTAGGGCTACACGATTGTGGATTGAAAGAGTTCGGTGACATGGTAAGAAAGAATTGAGGTTGATAAATATAATTATACTGATAATGGAAAAGATAGGGGAGAGAAGCCATATGTCTGAAGAAAAGAATTGTATATGAACACTTTAGAGCAATAGTAGCTCTGATACTATAAAAAGAAACTAATAAGTTCAGAGTAATGAGCTAGAAGATTGGAAAATGAAGACTTTAGTTCTCGTATTGAACCTATTTATAATACAAGTTTCACACAATTAGATAAGTTGATCAGTAAAGAATGGTTACAAGAGTAATTATAACAAAGATAATTACAATTGAAAATTCATAGATAATATTGAATTTAAACACTGTATTGTCATTTTATAACTTCTATTATTTGGTCTCCCATCTTCCTATATAAGATTTGATCAAAAAGTTTGACTTTATCTTTAATAATATCAAGTGGTAAAGAGGGTTGATAAGGTGGCATATTGGTCACAAATTTCACCAGATTCAAAAACACACCCCACCTTTCATGTATGGTAGCTCAAAAACCCCGTTCGATATAAGCCCACCCAATTGTAACTACACCTTGTCTGTGAGGATGGAACAATTACCAAAGAGCCAATGCAGATTCTGAGCTAGAGGATTTGGAAGGAGCTATCATTGAGGTACTGGTTAGCTAGTCGAATTCATTTTGAGAAGATGCTACATGGGATGTTTTATACAACTTGCAGAAATATCCTAATTTTAATCTTTGAGGACAAAAACGTTACTCAACCAAGGAATAATGATACATGCTTTAGTTTTTATGTTTTTAAATTTCAGTTGTACTGGGCTAGTATTCCGACTCGAGAACATGAGGCCTATAGGTCCAGGGAGAAGTAACGAACGAGGGCTTTTAGTTTTTTCTCCTTTATATTGGTTGTTACCTAAGATCCTATGTAGCAACAGTCCAAGTATAAAATCCGGTCGGTGTCGTTGGTTGAATGCTAAGCAATTGGAACTAGAACAACTTTAGCTTCCCCCAATTTCACATTATTCTGTTTTCTTCTTCCTCCTTACTGCTTTCTTCTTCCCCCTATATTTGTGTTATTGACTTTTCTCAAATTCGGAGTATGCTGAGTGATATCATTTTCCTTTTTTTCTTTCTCTATTCTTTTTCTTCATTTGCTCCATTTTTTTATTTAATGAAGGATAAACACTGCATTTTCATCTAATAAAATTGAAAACAAAAAAAAAAGGTAAAAGACGCCTAGTGTTAAAAGGAAACCTTATGAAGAGTTTTTTTTTTTTTTTCGATGACGTGAAAAGTAACAAACCATTGAAACAATCAAAATAAAGAAAGATATAGGAACAAAGCAAACGAGACAAAATGAACAAGAAGAAAATCCTAATTAAGAGCCAAAAGCAAAGACAAAGTCGTAAGGCCAATAAAATCCGTCTGATATGTCGAAGCTTGGGCAGCCCAGAGGTAAGACTTCCTTTTGGGCGGGATGTTGCCAATCAACGGTAACCATTTTATCAGTCAAGTTTTTGAGTCGGTAAATATCCTGCACGACTGACTTTCTTCCAGTCGTGACACAAATTAGCGTCTGTGTGTCAATTCATCTTTACTCCAGCAGAAGCAGTGCTTAAATTCCATAGTGATAATCCTAATAAGGATTTCGCGGATGATGAGCAGCTTGACAAGAATTTATCTTAACTATAGGTGGCAGTTATGATTAAATATATAAACTATATATATGTCTATATATATGAATAGGTATTTATTTGATGAGCTACGGTCCGATACCTTTGCGGAGAAACAAATGAATTAGTTGGTAATAACTATCGGGTCCCACTTTCTTTTTCTCCAATTAATAATCGGAAGCTAAATCTTTCTCAAAAGCTAAAATGCTTCGATTTTTTTTTCTTTTTGGGTCAAGAAAAGAACCCAAATTATCAAAGACTAATCAAAAGAAAATTCCATATGCCTGAGGCCCCCACCACTCCCAACACCCCCCCCCCCCCTCTTCTTACCGCGCAGAACTTTTCGGTGTAAGGCTGCAGGTGAAAAGAGAAATTAGCATAAAGAAGAAAGTCTCGCACACACAATTTGATCATATAAGATAATTAATGATATAAAAAATTATAATATAATAAAATATAATATATAAATATATAAATATGATATAAATTTAAATATGTTAAAATTTTTAAAAATTGATTATTAATATAATAAATTTATTTATAAAAAAAATTATGTAAGTTGTGGGAAGCTAGGTAGAAGCAACAGTGAGAAATTAGCATGCAAACGTAATTTCATGATAGTCAACGTAGAGTGAAGGAGCCGCTGATGATGTGATGGGATTCAAGCTGATCCATTTTGTTTGATCATACTGAAATACCAGTTTCGATTCATCTATGAGGATACCAACATTCTGGACCATGGTATTCTATCCCACATTCGATCTGAAAGATCACCATTGAAATTGACAGAGAGATGCTTTCTTGGTGGGTTCTTACTGCATCTATTCCTATAGCTCAAGATAATATATATATATATATATATATATCCACTGCTTTAAAAACACTTAGAAAATTGTGAAAGTTTTATTATTTTATTAAAGTGTGAATAATTTATTTTCAATTAAATTTATAATTGAAATTTTAATATGAAAAAATATAAATAAAAATTAATTAAAATCATTTAAATCAATATTAACCTTAATGATGGACTTCTAGCATATGATCGAAAGCATAAAAGAAAAATTGAATGAACCCTAGGAAATATAGTCAGTTTCTCACCCTGGCTCCCAAAAAAAATCTGATGTAAAAGGAGTGCGAAATAGATGAATAAAACTTTACGATAATGCAATTTTCTTCACTAATGCTCTCAACATTTTACCGAAACACGCAGATCAATTACATGCCATTCATGCAGAAGTGAGACTCAGCTGATGCTGCAGCCGTTTTCTTGGCAAAGTATTCATCGGCTCGAGCAAAGGTTCTTTGCAACTGATGGCTTAACCCATTTCTTTCGCCCAGGCAGTACAGTGAGAGAGCAACCAGCAGCCTCAAGCTTTTCCTTTGCAGATGCAGAAAAGGCACGGGCCTTGAAGCTCAGCTTTACATTGACCTTCCCCTCACCAAGAATCTAAATCATCATAATAAAATAATCAATAACAATGAAAATTTTATTCTAAAAACATTATTTCTCATGGTCAATTAACCCATCCCTGCGAATTAATAAAAAGAGATTAGTAGCAATTGATTTGCTCATTTTGGAGGACCCAATCTTTCCAGAAATAAAAGCAAACAAGAAATGCTTTCATTTCTAAGCATTATGGTCATTCATAAAGCTATACAAAGAATGTTTACGACATCAATCAAAAGAAACAAACATGCCATAACAAAAGCTAGTGGATTTCAAATAAAATTTAGAAAATTAGGGAGAGTGCAAGCAAGCTTAACCACAATTGGATTGATATTTTCCAAATTGAACATGACAAATAGGACTCAGACCTGCCAAATTTTTTATTTGAAAAATAAATAAATAAATAAATATGCGCGCATGCGTGTATGTGTATCAGCAAACGTGATTTGTATGAAAATTCAAGAACCTTTTCTCAAGAGACTAACGATGTTCCACATTTTAGTATCAGCACTGTGAATTCCAAATAAGACAAGGTATTCCATTTGATGTTACATAATAAATCAAGAGTCTTGCATATGCGTTGTTGCAGAGGAAATCAAAAAGCAAAAGCCAGGGTAAAAGTAAGCAATATAGGCAGATTAGCAGCCGGAATGAACCTTATGCAGTTTGTGTGCCCGCCTCTTAAATTGTTCAGGCAAAACTATGAAGTCAAAGGATGCACCTGTTTTGATATAGCTCATTAGATTGCATTGTTATTTCCATAAGTAATAAATAAGGTACAATCGATTTTTGTCAGGATTAATG
The DNA here is from genome assembly GCA_038381775.1 of Adansonia rubrostipa. NCBI lineage: Eukaryota > Viridiplantae > Streptophyta > Magnoliopsida > Malvales > Malvaceae > Adansonia > Adansonia rubrostipa. Next base: position 12,046,422 of record JBBYHM010000018.1, on the reverse strand, counting down.
CTTCATGCATGAGAGAAACAGAATTTCCTACTTGAATTGATCAAGGATTAGTACTTACACATACTCTTAAAAGGCTTGTCAATATAAATCCAAGATTATATGTACCTTTAAAGGAAGTTTCCTCTCTCTTCCTAATGGGTTGATCCAACCTTTCTCCTAACGACACCCCATCTCCCTCTTGAAATCCAGCTGTTTCTATGTCTTTTAAGTTATCATGGATATATTTAGGTACTCCCGCATGCATACCTTGGATAATAAAAATAGAAAAAAAAATGTTAATAATAGCTTTAAACTGTATGCAAATAGTTGTAAAGATCAACAAAGGCACCAAGTTGAAACCTAAAACTGGGAAAAAGTTTCGCCAAACAAGGGAAAAAGAAAACATAATAAAGTAAAAACCTAACGTTATGTGAGCTTTACGGAAAAAGATTCAAGAAGCTTGCAGCGATACAATGGAGAAATTTATCCTCGTAAGAACCAAATAGGAAGAAATTGTGTCATCCAAGTCGTTAATGAGATAGTTGATAGCCTAAAAGTTTAAACCATAGAAAAGAGAACCCTATACATATTGAAAGGCAAAATAATTTCATTAGAAGAGATAATTACACAAGGTCTTCTAGTAGGGCTAAGAAAAAACAAAGAAACCCAAAAACCAATTCGAACCGTAGTGTTCAGCTAGGTTTCTATTGAATTGGGTCCGATTTTAGTCGAGGTAGTAATAGGCTTATTCGATTCAGTCTTCCATTCACAAGTTAAAAAATTGCTATTATTTGAACCAAACCAATTCTATTTTTAAATTAGTTTTTTTTATTATTTTATTTTTCATCATATAAAAATGTATGCCTTTTTAAAATGATCAAAAAATTATAAAATACTATAAATTTTTTTTTTTTAGAATTTTAAAAACCAGTGAACTAAACCACAATGTGATCTGTTTTCGGTCGATTTTTTAAAAATCAGAATACTGCATTGACCGCAAATTTTGTCCCAAATTGAACCCAAACCTTACCACTCCTACTTCATAGGAAGTAAAATATACACCCATCAAAAACCAATCTATCCACAATAAGCTTCAACACCCCCAAAGCTGCCCCCAGTTTAACTCTTTGAAAAGCAACAGAAACTTCATTGCCACAATATATCAAACACCTTATAAACGTGACTTAAAAGTGCGCAAATGTAGAAAAAGCCAAAAAAAAAGCACTAGTCTTGGAACAAGTCACAACCAAATGAAAAAAGTCAGCAACCATCCACAAATGAACCATCAGATGAGAAGAGCTTAACAGCCAACAATTACCCGTAGCTTCTATACGCAATTGTCAAATACCAATAAAAGTGAACCAAACTTAAAACTTATTAAAACAAAAGATCACAACCAAACAATCAGTAACAGAAGAGTCCTCCAATAAACAATACAACTGACCCCTATATGCAACCATGTGACATGCTCTATTTAAACTAAAGCCAAAAACAAGTTTGACCCACATTTAAACGCTTCCAGAAAAAGTCAGTCAAAGACAGACCTTGTTACCCTAATATAAGCCTGTCCACCATAAGTTTTGGTTCACCCCATAAGAACAAAAAAATAAATAAATAAATAAAGACTGCCAGTACCATAGTCCACACATACAAGCACATGATAAGATCATTTCAATAGACCAAAGCCATGAAAAGTTGGTCAGCCCCTGAGTTGCACTCTCTAGGTATCTTCACTACTGAAATCTACAGAACTTGTTTCCTCAATAGTGTTAAATGATTAGATAAAATTTTTTGTAAAGGCCAAGGAACTTCACCATGACTATTTGCCAATTGTACTGCATATGAAGAATCACTTTCAATTATCAGTGGATGTGTTTTGGCCCACAGGGTTGTAGCAAAGAGCCAAAGACTAAATAGCTCTTTATATTAATTGTTGATGCCGCTTCATGTGAAGCCAAATGAATGTAACATGTTTTGCACATAAACTCAAGGGAAGGAAAAAGGTGTAAGCTGAAGAAGAATAAAAGATCTTTCTCACATGAGGGTCAATGGAGACACAGAACAAGGAAATAATGAGAGGTCAAAAGGTTCCCAAGCTCGAACTTTGGTTTAATCTAATAACAAAAAAATGAATGCAGACCAATTATCCAAAACTTAAGCTGACAGAAAAGAACTAAATTTTTATATTCATTTAAGCTATAATAGTCTTTTGAACAATAAGAGAAAGTCCTAAAAGTCTTACACTATTTTCAACAATTGCAGTAGGTCATCACTTATAGATGGACAAAGGTTTCTCAACAGATTTGACTACTCAGTTTTGGATCATTACCTGATAATATCATATTCCAACCATTTCAAACTGATCGATCTACTTTTTTAACTCCCTTTTTCAACTCTACTACATGAATTATAAGCATATTGTTAGCTTGGAATTCATAATGGTTTCAAAGTGACAAAAACTGTTTCTCTCTCAACTTTCATTTTATTACTTTTTTATCTGTGCTTTAAAATCAAAGTATTTTGCAAATACTCTTGCTTTTTTTAAAAATTTATTAATTTGTTTTAGAACAAATTTCATCCTCCTCTTGTTTGATCAAATACACTTGAGCTAACACATGTCAACAGACAGATGAATTTTTCATCAAAATTTTTATATCCAAACAGGAAAAAAACAATAATAATAATAAAGGTAAACTGTGAGCCACTACTTACTCCAAAATATGTAGTCAATATAAGTTGTTTTATGCAAACTTAGGTAGGAATAATCTAAAGCAATATTTCACAGTAAAACTGTTAACCATAAAGGCAACATGTTTATCTTAAATAATTAGTTCCATTTAGTCTATGAAGTTCTCCTACATTCTTCAAATTCTTGAGAAGAGAAGCAATGCAATAATGACATCATTACCTGCCCTTTTCACTAAATTTGTTCAATTTGATCTAAAATAAATTACAAGATGGTCAGGCTTTTGCAACACAAATGTGAACAAATTTTTTGGGCCTTAAGACTTACCATTAGATAAGCAAGAGCTCCTTAACAACGGAATAAATTCACAAAAGTGCAAAAAAGAAATCCCGAGAACATGAGAAAGGAAAATACTTCAAAGTCCTCCAAAACATTTTCAGCAACAGAATCTCTGCCTCATAAAATTTTCCTCTGATTTTCTCCTTCATCACGATAGATAATTTTGGTAGCTTAGGATGGCTTCAAAATTTGATTAAAATCGAAATACTTGGGGAGTTGATAAATTTCAGTACAAATGGTTTAGCATTTCAGTTTTTTAGTTATATTGGGAATATCATTTACAAATACCGGGTTCTTCAGTTGGTTAATATTTTTACATTTTTATATCACATATGGGTTTTCTTATTTATTTATAGCCATGATGACTCAAGAATCACTAACCCAAAAAAATTTTGGGTTCTAACATCATAGAAACAATAATAAAAACTCTACCAAAATTTTTAATAAACTAAGAAAGAAGGGAAAAATATTACAGAAATAATGGAGTGGTCTTCTTTTGGAGAAGAAAAGATCGATCAAAGATGGAAACTTGACTCTGATGAGATCATTGGAGTGTGCCAAAGTTCCATGTTTCTCTTTCGAGATAATTCAAAATCCAACTTTGATGGAAAGAAGCAATCAAATGTTAAAACATTCAAGATAACAGCAATAAACAAGACTTATTAGCAAAAAAAAAAAAAAAAAAACAAAACCCGGAAGAAAGAGGCAAAGGTGAAATTCTAGATTGTTGGAAAGTTTTACTTTTGCTTTGAAATCTTTATGAGAGAGTTGAGTACATGTCGGCCTGCTAGTAATTTAAATAGTGTTTAGAACTCTACGCCTCTTAACATTCAAACTTGGTTTAAGCTAATATTAACCTGTTAGAGTCATATGTTTACATGCCAAGCCCTGCAAGAAGCGCCAGTTTATTGTATTCAATGGCCCAAAACCATCTATTTACGAGAAGAAAGGATAAATTTCAATAAACCTTGATACAATATCACCAATTCTTCTATGAGCAAAGACACCTAATCAAGAATGCTATTGACTTAGTTATCACTTACATAAACAACTGAGCCAGTCAGGTTTAATATGATCCTAAAATTTAGTTATTTTTGTCCTAGTATAATTTCATTGCATTAACCAAAAGCGCACCCTACTTCTAGGTCCAATGAAGCATGCAATTCACAACAAGCCTCCAAAATTCTCCTTGAGAAAGGAATACAGCCTATGCAATTCTAAAAAAGAATATATATATACAAAAGATAAAGAATCATCTTTATCGTTTTCCTAGAGCATCAGGGATGTTCCAATTTCCTGATTCAGAATAAAACTGTTGAATTCAAGCTGTAAGTTCTAACTTGTCAATTTCATATTGTATATAGTAGCCAGATATTCCTCTTATCACCAATTAAACTACGAAAAGAGGAGAGAATATAAAGAGGTATAAAGCATATATCTCAATGGAATATCCAACTGAAAACTCTGTATTCTAAGCTTCATCTAAGAATGGTACAAGTTAGTTGGCAGTTCACATGTACACATTTTTATATTTATATTTTCTCCCTACGGCAGGTTCTTAATTATCCCTACCATTAACTAGATGAAGAAAATGATTTTACTTATGAACATATCAACAACAGAATCATTATCGCAACAATCCCTTTTTGGTGCAATATTTCGATCTAACATAGTAGAAAGGAAGAGAGATGTCTTACCAAATTCTCAAGAAAAAATTGTGATTAAATATCCCCTGATGCTCTAATCTCTGTATACAATTAACAAAAAAGTCTCTTTATTTTATTTATTTCTTTTATTTTAAAACTTCGTATATGATTTAACAAAGTTAGTCTTCTATAATTTTTTTTCTTTTATTTATTAGAAAAAAACAAAAGTACTATCCAAGGATCATTTTTATGCATCTACAATACTTTTGCAGAACACTATCTAAGCTTTTCTTTAAAACACTTTTACAACAACTCTACTCGAATAACACTTCCTACAGAAGCTCAAGCCAGACCGAAAAGCTCTTAAATAACAAGTGATAAAGCACAATATGCCATTGCCATCATCAAATCATTATAAGGCTCAAATTCAAACCACTCCTTAAATAGGTTACATGGGCATGACTTGGGCGGTCATTTGATTGAGTTTAGGCTATTGCTAATTTGTTACAACTCAAACTAGAAAAATCCAACCTTGCTTAAGTTCTTACTTAAGGGAGCACTTCTGCAGAGTATTTCCCAAAATTGCAGAGTTCAAGGTTCACGGAAACACTGTAAACCACCAAATCAAAAATTCTAAACCAGAAACCAAAATCCCATAAAGCATTTGAAGTTTATAAAATAAATAAAAAGTAAAAGATATTACCTCCGGCAATCCCTCTCAATGTGGGGATGCGCCTATCAAGCGGCATCTGCCCACCCTCAAATTCCTTTCTAACACCTTGACCAGAACGTGAGTTCTGACGTCTCATTCCAAACCCACAGCTGCCAACTTGTCCAGCCGATATTCCTCTTCCCTCTCTTTCTTGAACCTGGCTAAGGTCCCAGGTTGTACAACCGAAACCTGACATTAGAAGCCGTAACTGACACTTTGGCTTTTGCTGTTTGGTTCACAATAAATAGGGACCGTCCCCCTTTTTGTGTATGTAGCTGTTTCTGCTTGGTTTCAATATGAATAATGTTTAGACGTGATTCATAAATTGTTACCAAATTAGTTGGAGGCGTGGGTTATTAGTAGTTATAAGTTTTTTTAATCAATTATGTAGTGGGTATTGTTGCTAATAAAAAATTATGTAGTGCCAATAGTTGTAGTGGATTTTTGTTAGTAATTTAGTGATATGAAAGCTTTGGTTTATTTCGATATAGGCCTATATATATAGATATTTCACTTTTTAAATTTAATCAGTTATTAAGTTATAAAAAGCTTTATTTCTATCGGGTTTTATTATCTTTTTCTTGTTATCTTTTCCTAACAAAGTTGGTATCCAAGACAGGTTTGGTTTTTTGGACAAAAGAGTGAAATACGTGAGGCTTGAGTCTATTGGGTATTTGAGAGAAACACGAAAAAGAGTGTTTTTTTAGTTTGAAGAGTGATATACGAGAGATCAATTGCAGCAGTTGAGTTTTCTTCCTCTCAACCACTCATAGCAATTTTTAGTGGTGAGAAGTATGAGCGGTGGAGCATCAAGGTGAAGACATAGCTCGGATCACAGGAGCTGTGGGACTTGGAGGAGTATGGGTTCGTTGATATATTAGAACCCCAGGAAAAAGAGGAGGAAAGGTTGAAAGAAACCAAAAAAAGGGATGCCAACACGTTGTTCATTCTCTAGCAAGCAGTCCATGACATTATTTTCTCATGGATTATAGCGCAACCATATCAAAGCAAGCATGGTCAATTCTGCGGAAGGAGTTCCAAGGTGGTTCAAAGAGCATAACGGTAAGATTGCAATCACCAAGACACAACTTTGAACTTTTATTATGAAGAATGGTGAATCAATTGCTGATTTTTTTTTTCAAGAGCAATGGCAGTAGTCAGTCAAATGCGCTCCTACTGTGAGCAAATTTCGGATAAAACGATCATTGCAAAAGTATTGAGAAGCTTGACTCCAAAATTTGACCATGTGGTAACTATAGAAGAAGCGGAAGATTTGCCAGTTCTTTTCGATTAATGAACTGATGGGATCTTTTAAAGCTCATGAGTCAAGAATTAATAGATCACTTGAAAAGAATGAAGAGAAGCCATTTCAAGTGAAGGAGATAGCCATCAAACATGGAGAAAGTGACTGTTTAGCAAGCAGAGGTCGAGGAAGAGAAAGATATCATGGTCATGGTCGCGGTAATGGTAGAGGTAGAGGAAGGTCTGAAGGACTCCAATGAGCAAACAAACACGAAGAAAGGTATTCAATGTTATCATTATAAGAAATACGGGCATATAAAAGCTGATTGTTGGTACAAAGACTAGAAGATGAATTTTGCAGCAAAAAATGAAAAAAAAACAAGCTTTTTATGGCTTGTATTGATACTAACCATAAACTAAGTGATTTATGGTTTGTAGACAGTGACTGTTCGAACCATATGACGGGCACCAAATCTTTGTTCTAAGAGCTTGATGAGTAAAGGTGCAGCTTGGCAACAAAAATGAGATGCAAGTTGGAGGAAAAGCCACAGTAGGAGTTGGCACTAGCCATGGTAAAGTAAAAGTGTTGGACAATGTTCAATTTTTACTTGATCTAGGATACAATTTATTAAGCATTGGACAATTGATGGTTGGTGGATATTCCGTTTTATTTGATGACAATGCATGTGTCATTAAGAATAAAAAATCAGGCCAAAAGTTTCATATAAGCATGACTTGAAACAAGATTTTCCTATTGGATGTTCTAGCATGGAGAATTTTACTCTTGCTGCAACTGTAAAGGATGACTCAAAGCTATGGCATTTAAGGTATGGGCATCTCAACATTAGGGGCCTGAAGTTGCTAAGTGATAAAGGTATGGTTTAGGGGCTACCCTACATTAGCTCTATTGATTTATGTGAATGATGCCTTTATGGAAAACAAACTAGGAAGTTATTTCTTGCTGGAAAAGCTTGGAGAGCTTTAAAATGTCTAGAATCAATTCATGTTGATTTATATAGGCCTATGCAAACTAAGTCCTTAGGTGGGAGTCATTATTTCCTGCTATTTACTGATGATTATAGTCATATGAGCTGGGTTTATTTTCTAGAAAGCAAGTCAGAAACTTTTGAAAAGTTCCAAAAATTTGAGGCTATGTTGGAAAATCAAAGTGGGTGCCACATCAAAGTTTTTTGCACAGATAGAGGTGGAGAGTTCATGTCCAAAGAATTTAATTTTTTTTTGAAGAAAATGGCAACCATAGGGAGTTAACAACTCCTTACGCTCTGGAGCAAAACAATGACGTTGGGTAGAAAAATCAAATTTTTGTAGAGATGGCCAGAAACATGTTACAAGCAAAGGCACTTTCAAATCAATTTTGGGTAGAAGCTTTAGCAACATCTGTCTATTTGTTGAATCTTTTACCAACAAGGGCTGTCATGAATCAAACACCATATGATGCTTGGCATGGAAGGAGACCATCTATAAGTCATTTACGAGTCTTTAGGTGTATTGCTTATACTTTGGTAAATTCTCAAGTTCATCAAAAGTTTGATGAAAAATATGAAAAATGCATTTTTATTGGTTATTGTACTCAATCCAAAGCCTATAGATTGTATAACCCTCTTAGTGGCAAGATTTCAAATAGAAGGGATGTAGTATTTGATAAAAATGCAAGCTGGGATTGGAGTGAAAAACAGGCGCAACAAGTGATTCCTATGCAGTTAGAATCTCTTTAGACGAAAGACAAAAGCTAACTCTTACAAGTTCATCTATTGGTTCCTTTATGACATCAGCAAGTTCATCAATTTCAACAAAACTAAGCAGAAACTCTTTATCCACAACTCTTAAAGAGTCTTTAGATGAGATGCCACTATGGAAGTATAGATCTTTGGCTGATATATATGCATATTGCCAGTTTGCTCTCATTATTTCAGACCCTATAAATTACAAAGAAGCGACTAAAAAAAAAGAATGGTAGAAAGCAATGGTGGAAGAGATGAAAGCTATCAAAAAGAATAAAACATGTGAGATGGTTGACTTACTGGAAGGCAAAAATGTAGTTGGTTTGAAGTGGGTGTTCAAGAAAAAATTTGCTACAAATGGCAGCATACAAAAGCATAAAGCTCATCATGTGGCAAAAGGATATACACAACAATATGGTGTTGATTTCAAAGAAACCTTGTCTCTGGTAGCTCGGTTTGAAATAGTGAGGCTTGTTCTAGCATTAGCTACATAATTGCAATGACCTGTTTATCAATTTAATGTCAAGTTGGCATTTCTTAATGGAGATTTACAAGAAGAGGTCTATGTAGCGCAGCCAGAAGGTTTCCTAAAAAAGGGCAATGAAACAAAAGTGTACAAGTTGAAAAAGGAGTTGTATGGATTGAAGCAAGCTCCACGAGCTTGGTATGGCAAGATCGATGGGTATTTTCAGAAAAAAGGGTACATGAAAAGTGAGAACGAGCCCACATTGTCTGTGAAAAAGAAAGGTAAAAATGATTTCATCATTGTTTGTCTTTAAGTTGTTGATATCATTTACACTAGTTCCTCAAATTCTCTTATGGATGAGTTTAAATCTTAAATGATGAAAGAATTTAAGATGTCGGATATGTGTTTATTGCATTATTTCCTTGGCCTTGAAGTCCATCAAGTTGAAGATGGAATTTTTATTTCACAAAGCAAATATGCCGGGACCTCCTCAGTAAATTTGGCATGCTTAATTGCAAGCCTGTAACTACACCTATAAATATTAATGAAAAATTGCAGCATGAAGATAGAACAGAAATGGCAAATACTAGGAGGTTTAGAAGCTTGGTTGGAGGCTTGACTTATTTAATGCATACTCAACCCGATATTGCATTTCCTGTTGGTGTTATTTTCAAGTTCATGCAATGACCTTTAAAGGTTCATTATGGAGCAGCAAAGTGGGTATTGCATTATATTGCTGGAACTATAGAGTATGGAATTTAGTACTCAAAAGTTTTCAATTTTAGATTATATAGGTTCATGGATAGCGATTAGGCCAGTTCATTGGATGATAGACGAAGCATTTTGGCTAATGTTTTCACTCTAGGATCAGGAATGATCACTTGGAGCTCAAATAAGCAAGCAACAGTGGCATTGTCAACCTCAAAAGTTGAGTACATTGCAACAACTTCAGCAGCTTGTAAAGCCATTTGTCTAAAGAGGATGTTAACTGAACTTTAACAGGAACAAGAAGGACTAATAAAGATATTTTATGACAACAAAGCAATGATCTCCATGACAAAGAATCCAACATTTCATAGCAGAACAAAGCATATCGAGCTATGTCACCATTTCATTCGTGACCTTGCCACAAATGAGGAGATAGCCTTGATGTATTATAGCACAAATGAGTAGTTGGTAGACATACTTACGAAGGATTTATCAAAGGAGAAGTTCTACTACTTTAAAGGATTGCTTAATGTGTACAACTTTGAATCAAGGGGGAGTGTTTAGATGTGATTCAAAGGTTGTTACCAAATTAGTTAGGGTCATGGGTTGTTAGTAGTTATAAGTTTGTTTTAGTCATTTATGTAGTAGGTATTGTTGCTAATAATACGCTAGTGGTTGGAGTGGAATTATGTAGAGGGTATTGTTGCTAATAATATACTGGTGATTGTAGTGGACCTTTGTTAGTGACGGAGTGATCCGAAAGCTTTGGTTTGTTTCAATGTAGGCCTATATATAGGCATTTTACATTGTTTTTTATTTAATCAGTCATTAAGTTATAAAAAGCTTTATTTGTATCAGGTTGTGTTGTCTCTTTCTTGTTATCTTTCCCTAATAAATAATGTGAAATGTATTTTGTCTTAAATTCCACAGATTTCCCTTCAATATAGAAAAAAACAATTATTTATATATAATATATTGAAGAGAGAATGAAGGAAGGAGAACCAACAATCTCTTAACCTAGAGACTAAAAGTGCATTAGAATTGATACGTAAGCTTATGTTCAATTTCAACTACCTTCCTTGTCCCAACTTAAAAAAATTTTGAGAACCTTAAAAGTGGATGAAGAAAGCGTGAAGTTGTGATAGGAGGATATGGAGAAAGTGAGAGCATGACTGCCATTGTAGTTAAAAGATTGAAGATGAAAATTGGAAAGCTCAGTTAACATATAATTTGGCTGAACTGCTTCAGACTTCAACGTGAGGGAACAAATAAGGTACGTAATCTTACCTCTTAAAGGACACGATGGGCATTTTCAAAATATTCAAGGGCATTCAATGAATCTTCATCTATATGTGCATTTAAATTTTTTGGAAATTAGTTAATGAGACGCTGTAGTAAAAATAACCCTTAATAACAAATGGATAATACACATTCTAATTGATCGAGTTCAATTTTAATTCTAATTATTTTATTTCAAAGTAAAGAAATCCATAAGGTTATTTGTTTCTTTTTTGGATAAATGAAACCCTCAATATGATTGTTGGGATTTGAGCCTAAAAAATTAAAACTTTTATAAAGTAATTTGTCTTATTAAAATATTTATAATATTAATATTTAATAGAGAGGAGATTATAAGTTGTAAGTGGGGCAAAATTCATTACTAATCCAAATATTTTTATCAATATTTCATTTTCATTCATAAACTTTGAAAGTTATATTAATTATTCATGACTTTTATTGATGTTACATTTTTATCTATTACACTTGAAAGTTAGACTTATCATCTTCAACCTTTTATTACTATTTCATTTCTATCTATAATTTTTAAAAGTTTGATGATTCCTTCATCTATTAATAAAAGTTAAAAAAATAATGAAACATTATAGTGCTTATTAATTGTCAATTCACAACGCACATATATTAAAGTCTATAAAAAGTTAGCATTGTGTATACTAATTATTTTTGTGTTTGAAAAAAATAATAAATTTATTCTGTTCGAATAAAATTTATTTTTATGTAAAAATAAAAAAATGTTATTAATAATTTGAAGAATTTTGAAAAATTAAATGCAAAAATTACTTTTAAATGCATTAAAGCCATCTAATTTCAAAAAATAAAATTTTGAAAGATCAAAAATCATTTTTATGGTACATATATTTTTATATCTAGCATATTCTTCTAGAATAAAATTTATCTTTATGTGAAAAAATAAAGAGATTTAGGTCAAAATAAAAAAAAATTCAAGTTTTTTTTTAATAATTTGAAAAAATTTACTGTAAATATTGATTTTGAGAAATTAATAATTAATTCTTGATCAAATTTTAAAGGTACAAGTTTTATTTTAGCAAAATTAAGTGCATAAGTATAAAATGCATGCTACATATTTTTTAAAAATAAATAAATAAAATCGATAAATATGCATGAAGATGATAAAAATTGGTATATATCTTGTGCACATCGAGCTGTATGACTACATGGATATTTTTGTCTTTTTTCTTTAATTTTTGTTTAAAATATAGATGAATAATAAATTTTTATAATTTTTAAAAGTTATAGACGAATGAATATTATTTTAAAAGTCATAGATGAAAACAAATTATTAGAAAAGATTATGAATAATAAATATAATTTTCAAAAGTCATAAATTGAAATGAAACATTGATAAAATTTTATAAAGCATCAATGAAATTTGCTCGCTGTAAAAGTAGTTAAAAGAAAATTGTTTTGATTTTTTTGACCTTAATGATTAATAAGCATAAAAACAAAGTCAATTAAAAGAGTGACGTTCATTTTTTACTTTCATATAAAATTTTTCTTTTTTGTAATAATATTACTGTGACTTTATCGTTTATTGTTAATAGTAATAGCAGCATCATTATTATTATTTTTTTTTTTTGTAATTGTAGATAATAATCTCCTAAAATTTGTAGAAAGAAAATATATTTTTGTCAAATATTATTGGTTGTGGTGTTTTTATTTTTTATCAATTTTTTTTTTATAAAATCTCAAGAATCAAACGATTCAATCTCTTGTATAAGCTTAAGCAAATTAAGACTTCAAAATTTTCTCTAAATCCTTGAAAAAAGAAAAAAGCAATGGATTTTCATAAGTACCTTAACATAAAACTGAAAAAATAGTATTATTATGAAAATGTAAATGTCGTTATAAAAACCCTTCATGCAGATTCTTATCAAAACAAAATCCTATAGTTAATCCTTCAATTTATTAAAAGATTTTAGATGTTGGCTTATCTCTAAATTAATTAGTTATGGATTGTTAGTGTTAAAACTCAAATATATGCACATATATTTAAAGATATATGTACGATAAACTCATAATATATTTACATTAGTGAAGCTTTAAAACTAAATGTATTCTTTGTTTTCAACTCTTAACAAAAGAAAACTATAGACTCCAACTTTTGATTGAACATTTTGGAAAATGTAATACTTATACAAAAGATAACAAGTTTTATTCACCTGTATCTTGCTCTTGATGTACATAAGAGCTCAATACATGTAGATATTAATAAAACTATATGTAAATTATATTCAGTTATACGTATATGTTTAAAATATATCATATAGATGTTTTCTTACCTTAAACCTTGAGTAAAATATTTGTAAAACCCTAATTTTGTTTGAAATTATTTTAAATTGAACTTCAATTTAGTTCGATGAGTTAACTTTGTTCACGAGTCTTAATTAAATTGAAATTAGACTCTACGCCTTAACTTTTTGACTTTGAATAACTCATTGGACATTTGGGCTCGAAGCTACTTCTTGTTATTGTTAAGCCCAAAGCCCTATAGCCTAGGTTTTTATTTTTATTTTTTAAATTAATCAAGTTTTTAAATAAAATTAAAATCCAATGAGGGTCTAGTGACCCTGCTAGGGGTGGTTGGCAGCCTCAT
>JBBYHM010000018.1:11976396-11989963 GCA_038381775.1 Adansonia rubrostipa | reverse complement strand
AAATTAATCGTAAAAAACCTTACTCTTAAAATCTTATATAAGAAAAAAATTAAAATTTAATTTAATTAATTTATATAATTATATTTAAATTAAATTAAGATTATTTTATTAAAAAAAAAACTAAAAAGTCTCTCCAAAATTAGACTTTTATTTCTTTTTCACTGTTTTGTAAAAATGTTTTTCTTTAGATTATTTAATCTTCCATGCTGAAAAGGCATGGATTTTTTATTACTATACTGAGTACTTGGTCCAAATTAGAAGGCAACGAAGCTGGAAAAAAATTGTAATAATGAAATGATAAGTAATGCCTGGTTGCAGGAAACTGTGGTGTATTGACCTCTAAAAAAATGGCACGAGAAAAAAGTGCAGCGTTACCGTTAAGTAACGGCGAGTTGAATCGGCGGTATCTAGTGTCGGCTTTTACCAACGAAACCTCGCTATAATGAGACGCTGCCTTTCGTTTTCGTTTCTCTCTTCTCATTCACTTTCTCTCTTTTTCTTATTCCTTTCTTTTTTTAGTTTTCTTTTTTCCTTTTCCTCTCATTTCTCTTTGTTCTGTTTCTTTCCTATTTTTTTTCGTTCACGGCAAAACAAAAGAAAACGAGAAAGTGTAAGCGTATAACAGAGGAAAGACAAGAAATAATAAGAACGAAAAAAAAAAAAAGGGGAAAAAATGGTGGATAAGGTTGTTGATGATGATAATTTGGTGGAGATGAGCATCATAATCGCGCATGGAGGTCCCTATGCATCTCGATTCCTCGATGCTTATCCCAAAAGGTACTCTTTTAAGACCCCTTCACCTCTGTTCTAGAAAAATTTTCCCTTTTTTTTTTTTTTCAAAGTTGGGTCTTTTTTTACTCTTGGATACAATTTTATCTTTTTTTTTTTTCAAATAAAAGGAAAAATAAGAATTGGGTTTTTTTTCTTTTTTGATGGATTTGATGTTTTTGATTCGGTTTTTCCCACCTGTTTTTGGAGGATTTCGGGAGATTCCGGGGCTAGGGTTAGATATTGTCTTTCTTTAGCAGCTTCGAAACAAAATCTCTCTCTCTCTCTCTCTCTCTCTACCTTAGGTAGAGATTGAAGAATTTTTTTTCTCTCTTTTTAAATATCGTTTTTTTCCCCTCAAATATTCGTTTTGTTGTATTTTAATAAGTTAGGGTTATTGAATTGATAAAATTTTGTTAATTTCTGTGAGTTTTTTGTGGGGATTGTTGTTTGTTCTGATTAACAAATTCTAGGGTTTTGATGGAGGGGAGATCATGTGGTGATTGATATGATTGATGATGAAGGTGTTCATAAGGTTGTTATTTTGTTGAATTCTTTGTTTTTGTGGTGAAAATGGCAAAATTTAATCCACCAGCAACGATACTACCTACCTCTTACAACCGGCTAAGCTGAAATGGGAGATTCTCTGCTCACTGCCTTGTCAATGGAGAATCATCACCCTTCCACTCTGTTATCTATGGATTCAAGCGCTTCCTCTCACGACGAATTGGATTTGGAAATGAATAGGCAAATTGTTCTTTCTCGGCCGCCTGATATCAATTTGCCTCTCTCTGCTGAGCGTAGTCCTCCTCTGCTGCAGCCGTGGAGCTCGGACCAGTGTGATATTTTGGATGTTGGGCTCGGTTCACAAGCTTATGAGACTGAGAGTTACCTCACTGTTCCAAAGGCAGGACGAAAATTTGCCAAGCGGGTTGATAGTATATGGGGTGCTTGGTTTTTCTTTAGTTTTTACTTTAAGCCTGCTTTGAATGAAAAATCAAAGGGAAAGATTATTCGTGATAGCAATGGTGTTTCTGGTTTCGATAAATCAGATCTGAAATTGGATGTTTTTATGGTTCAGCATGACATGGAGAATATGTACATGTGGGTTTTCAAGGAGAGGCCCGAGAATGCATTGGGTAAGATGCAGCTTAGAAGTTATATGAATGGGCATTCTCGCCAGGGAGAGCGCCCATTTCCATTTAGTGTGGATAAGGGATTCGTCCGTTCACACAGGATGCAACGGAAGCATTACAGAGGACTGTCAAACCCGCAGTGTGTGCATGGAATCGAGGTTGTTGCATCACCAAATCTCATGGCTCTCAATGAGGAAGATCGGAAAAGGTGGATGGAGCTTACCGGAAGGGATTTAAACTTTACAATTCCACCCGAAGCTAGTGATTTTAGTTCATGGAGGAACCTTCCAAACACTGATTTTGAGCTAGAGAGGCCTACTCCTCCTCCTTCGATAAAGAGCGTATCAAACTCTCACTCAAAGAAGCTGCTTAATGGGTCAGGGCTCAATTTGTCTACTCAGCCATCTAGCCATAGCAATGGTGATGGGATGGACTTATCACTTGTCAGCAACAAAAGGAGAAAAGACCTTTTCCCGCACGGAAATGATGACGATTGCTATTTGCCTGTCATTCCTCCGTCTGACCGAATTCCAGATATGGAAATTCATCCCAGTGAGCCACACTGGTTAAATGACTTTAGTGGGATAATGAAAAATGTCTATGGGCCTGTTACTGCTGCGAAAACTATCTACGAGGATGAAGCAGGTTACTTGATCATTATCAGCTTGCCTTTTGTTGATCTTCAGAGGGTCAAGGTCTCCTGGAGGAATACTCTCACTCATGGTATCATAAAGATCTCTTGTGTGAGCACATCCGGCGTGCCTTTCATCAAGAGACATGATAGGACTTTCAAACTAACAGATCCTGCTTCTGAACATTGCCCTCCTGGGGAGTTTGTTAGAGAGATCCCACTGTCGACTCGAATCCCTGAAGACGCTAACATAGAAGCGTATCATGATGGGCCGGGATCTGTCCTTGAGATTATGGTGCCGAAACTGCGGGTGGTGCCCGAAGAACACGAAGTCCTTGTCTGCCTCCGGCCTAAGCTTGTTGGGAGTGATCTCATGTTGACATGAAGTAGAATTTATGGAGAACTATAAAAAGAGGGGGTAGTTGCTATGATTGGAGCTTCATTGTTTTACTGACTTTGTATCATAAAATGTAATCTATGAAACAAAATGTGCGACTCACATTTGTCTTTTGCAATTTTTGCTTGCTAATTGCTGTTAATTTTTTTTCCCATGATTCTGATTAGCATTTGACTGTAACAACAAACTGATATTCAACCTTATACTTATAGAGTTATTAATATAATGATAGAAAATAGATTTCTGGGTTATTTTAGCTCCTCAGCTCTCTCTCGATGAAATGGTTGCAGATTATTGAATTCAATGAAGGTTTAATGTCTTGAATTACTTTTGCACGGTCAGGCAAATTCTTCTCGGAAAGGGCAAAAAATTGTCACCCTTTTTTTATTTAATATATAGTGAACAACCCCTTTTAGTTTAGGCAGCCACGGAATAATAAAAATGTAAGTGTGTCGACCCTAAACAAAAGAATTTAGAACTTGGATTCCAAAAACACACGCTGATCAAGAAAAAAAAAATGTCAAAATGATAATTTAGGGGGTGAAAAGTGGAAGTAATAAGCTATCGTGGGTACTAATAGTCGAAACTTAAAATGCGGGCCTTGACTTCCCCTGAGACTAAAGGCCAAGAGAGGCTGAAGAGGGTAGATGAGTAAAACCCAAGGTGAAGTTTGGTGGCGCGCGCTTAGAATGAGATTTTTTGCCTTTTTCCCTTACCTACCTGCAACAAACACCCAAGTCCAACGCCTTGTGGTGGAATAGTAGCAGTAGGACTGTAGGAGTACTAATTTCTTTCATCATCACTTTACGTGCTTTTATTCATCATCCGAGTTCTGTTCTCGGTGTGGAAAGGATAAAGCAACAAAAGCCCAACCCTCCTACTCAACAGCTTCTTTTCTGTAGAATTCTCTCTCGGCTATAAGTTAAAAAGATAATAAGTCTAAGAACGTGGGCAAAATAAAAAATTAAAAAAAAAAAAAAAAAAAGAGGAAGATTTCAAGCGGTGAAATACTATATAAGCTTGATTAGAAACAGTATTTGTACTCTATAAGCTTAAGGTTGAGAAAAAGACAAAATTTAGTTGAATTTAGAAGACTGAAATGTGAATACACACATACAATACTCAGAATATAACTTCTAAAAACTTCTTCTAATCCACCGATATGTAGATATATTGAATTGAAACTCTCCCCTTCGGATACAAATTTGGTTTTATTAAGAGCAGCCTGTAGCCACGGCCACTGCCCACTTTGTGTCAGATTTTGGCAGAAATCAGAAGCCACGGGGGCCCAAAGTCCAAACCCATCTAACCTTTTTTTCCACCGGGCAGGTGCCAATGACCTACCCACCCCATTCCATAACTACACCACTCTAACATTTAAAATATTACCATTACTTCAACAACATACCGTGATAAAGTTGATCCCAACGCAACCGACATCAACAAAATTAAAACCACGAAATAGTTGGGCAGCGAAAACCCCTCCGTACGAGTTTCTCCAATGTTTCTGATTCCCAAACCAAAATACATAATGATAGTGATAGAATGCTTAAAATCTTAAAACCGACTTCGGACCAAACACTCGAAAGAGGTTCAAAGCCAGAAAATGATAAAATTTAAAATCCAATTAAAAAAAAAGCATAAGAATAATAGAAGCAGATAGAAGAAATTGCAGAAATTTCTTAGTCCACTTCCTCAATCTTTGGGCCAGCACCGCTTGCACCAGCTGGGACGTCTTCATCCATGCCACCCACGTCACCACCAGCGCCCTGGTACATCTTAGCAATGATGGGGTTGCAGATGCTCTCCAATTCCTTCATCTTGTCTTCAAATTCATCTGCCTCCGCAAGCTGGTTGCCATCTAGCCATTGGATGGCCTGCTCAATTGCATCTTCAATCTTCTTCTTATCTGCCGAGGGCAGTTTGGCACCAATCTTCTCATCCTTGACTGTGTTCCTCATGTTGTAAGCATAGTTCTCCAATGCGTTCTTCGCCTCGACCTTCTTCTTGTGTTCTTCATCCTCAGACTTGTACTTCTCTGCTTCCTGAACCATCTTCTCAATTTCCTCCTTGGAAAGTCTTCCCTTGTCATTTGTAATGGTGATTTTGTTCTTCTGGCCAGTCGTTTTATCCTCAGCAGACACGTTCAAGATACCGTTGGCATCAATATCAAAGCACACTGTAATCTGTGGAACACCCCTGGGAGCTGGTGGTATTCCAGACAGCTCAAATTTACCGAGCAAGTTGTTATCTCTGGTCCTGGTTCTCTCACCTTCATACACCTGGATCAACACACCAGGCTGGCTGTCGGAGTACGTAGAGAAGACCTGCTCCTTCTTGGTGGGAATGGTGGTGTTCCTTGGGATTAAAACCGTCATGACACCACCGGCAGTTTCCAAACCAAGGGACAGAGGGGTGACATCCAAGAGCAAGAGATCCTGCACCTTCTCGTTACCCTCGCCACTCAAGATAGCAGCTTGGACTGCAGCACCATAAGCAACAGCCTCATCAGGGTTGATGCTCTTGCAGAGCTCCTTTCCATTGAAGAAATCCTGCAAAAGCTGTTGAACCTTGGGAATTCTAGTAGAACCACCAACAAGCACAACATCATGGACGCTGCTCTTGTCCATCTTGGCATCCCTTAAACACTTCTCAACAGGTTCCATACACTTTCTGAACAGATCCATGTTGAGTTCCTCAAACCTGGCACGGGTGATGGTTGTGTAAAAGTCGATACCCTCGTACAAGGAGTCTATCTCAA
Organism: Adansonia rubrostipa; assembly: GCA_038381775.1. NCBI lineage: Eukaryota > Viridiplantae > Streptophyta > Magnoliopsida > Malvales > Malvaceae > Adansonia > Adansonia rubrostipa. Next base: position 11,984,270 of record JBBYHM010000018.1, on the reverse strand, counting down.
TAGTGGTTTGTGCAGTGGATGACAGAGTTCTCTTTGCCCTCTCACAAGCAGTCCTCAACCTCCTAAGAGCTCGGGGGTTACCACTAATGTCCTTCTTGTTCTTTCTCTTGAACTCCTGCACGAAGTGGTTTACCATTCTGTTGTCAAAATCTTCACCTCCAAGGTGAGTGTCCCCAGCAGTGGCCTTCACCTCAAAGATACCCTCTTCAATGGTAAGAAGAGAGACATCAAAAGTACCACCACCAAGATCGAAGATCAAGACGTTCTTCTCGCCGACACTGGAAGCCTTTTTGTCAAGACCATAAGCAATGGCAGCAGCCGTGGGTTCATTAATAATACGCATGACATTAAGACCAGCAATGACACCAGCATCCTTTGTTGCCTGACGCTGAGAGTCATTGAAGTATGCAGGGACAGTAACCACGGCATTCTTAACAGCAGAGCCAAGGTAAGCCTCAGCAATTTCACGCATCTTCATGAGAACCATAGAAGAGATCTCCTCGGCAGCAAATTGCTTCTCCTCACCTTTGTAACTGACAACAATCATGGGCTTGTCACCTGGTCCAGGGATGACCTTGAATGGCCACAATTTAATATCACTCTGAACAGAGGCATCGCTGAATCTACGACCAATCAACCTCTTTGCGTCTGTAAGCGTAAAAACACATTAGTTTACCCAAAACAAATTCAAATTATAACAAAATAAACAAGAAGCTAAGCCAAAAAACTTCAATCCATAAACCACATGAAATGACCATCAAAGCAGAAAATATTTCGATTTCACCAAGTTTACAGATCAAAACCGTTAAAACAATTCAAACCATTATTGACATGCAGAATATAACTAATTAAGTTCACTGTAACGCATAACTCAAACTAAAACCGACACAGATCCAGAAAGATAGATTTAAAATTCAAGCCAAAGGTCGGGAACAGTAACAATTATAATATATCATTTTGTACTATATTACGCAAAAATAATGATCACATAAAATTATATTCTAATCTATGAACAGATTTCGTAAAATTTGAACGATGGTAAAATTAAACAAAAGAAATATGTTTATCATCGGAAAAATAAGCTACTCCTTCTAAGCCAATGGTCAAGCTACAGATCTAATGAAAACGACAAAATCTCATTTATAGGATACTCAACAGTATTGAATAGACAAATTACCTAAACTTACAGAAAAAAATATAAAAAGAGATTCAGTTTTGAGCTAGAATCTGAGCTCAAGCTATCACGTTCGTTGGTAAATCTAGCAATCCTAGCACGTAAAGTTCAGATCTGGATTTATGCTTAACAAAAACTTGACCTTAGTATAGATGTAAACTAAACTAAACAAATCCAGATCCAACCAAAATACGCGATCTAAAAAAATGGCAAACGAAAGCCAAGTCTTGATTAAAAAAAAAAAAAAACTCAAAGCTTACCAAAGACGGTGTTAATCGGGTTCATGGCGACCTGATTCTTGGCTGCATCGCCGATCAAACGCTCGGTATCAGTAAAGCCAACATAAGACGGCGTCGTCCTGTTACCTTGATCATTGGCGATGATCTCAACACGATCATGTTGCCAAACACCAACACAAGAATAAGTGGTTCCGAGATCGATTCCGATCGCTGGACCTTCTCCTTTACCAGCCATTACTATCTCTTCTTTCGTTGTGTCGACGGGAAAAAAATAAAAAAGAACGAAATAAGAAAAAAAACGAATAAACAACACGAATGAGGAAGAACTACAAACAGCTAGGGTTTCTAGTGGCGGAGCATGAGGGAAAAACGTCGTTTATATAGAGGTTTTTTAAATTTTGGTTTCGAGAATGTTCTAAACTTCAGACTGGTTAGTAGCCGTCCGATCTTGAAACCTGTTAGACGGCCCCAATTCTTTTCCTTATTTTCCGCGGAGAGTTGGGATCTGTATACTTGGTTCAAATAATCCAGTAAATTCTTGACACGTCATTATATGTGAAGTTGTAACAGTTTTTCCTTTTTTTTTTTTTTCATGATATTGACTTTTTCATGGTATGATTTGGTATTAGCTCATCGGATGATTAGCTTATTTTCTTAACCACAAAATTAAATGATTGACCATGAAAGAACGCGTAACTCAATGCAATTAAATTTGGGCAAACCATTAGGTTTACCGGAACAAAAGTTTGCTTTCTTCTTCGTATGCTAACCCAAAAATGCAAAAGACATTGATAGGCCAAATCACATAAAATTTGAACGATTAAAAAAATTGGTTGAAAGTTCGCTCCATGAATTTAAAAAATTTATATTAATATTTAAAATATTTATTAATTTTAATAATTAATTTAAATAAAATAAAATATTATTAATTAAGTAATAATTTAAATTAAATTAATCTAAATTATTATGTTTAAGGTTTGACTTGAACGAGGATGCAAACTTTTGATAGATTGTATTTTGATCAGTAAAATTAAATTTAATAATTTATATATCTGTGTTATATTTATATTATTTTTATATTAGAATCATATTTTAAAAGTATTATGTATTTATATCATTTTTTATATCGTATTTTAATTAATTTTTTATCTCTTATTTAATTTTGACAACTCTAAGACAAATTCATTTTGACCTCTTACTCTATGTATGTAATATCATTTTGTTTGGTTCAATACATTGATAGTGAAAAAAATTTTAAAACTAAAATTCATAAAATAATATGTAATTTATATAATATATTTAAAAAATAAAAAAACTTATGCATCACTCAGCAAACTCTGTTTTAAGATTTTTTTTTTTTTGGCCTATGAAATAATTTTCCGTTCGTTTGGCTTTGCAGCATCCTTTGCATTAAGTGGCAAAGTAAATGCTACCTTTCTGTACGTAGGATTCTTTTGAATTAAGCCACCTCTTTATGCTTTTCCATTTTTCTTATTCGTCATGATGAGTCATTCAATAGCATTAACTTTAAGATATAAATTTAGTAATTGATTTATTATATCATATTTATATTATTTTTTATTATAATTATATTTAAAATATTATATATTATAAAAATTATAATTTGATTTTTTTATTAAAATTCAACCTTTTTTATTTTAATTTTTACTCACCACAACACAAAATTTTTGCTTCACCCTTACCTGTTTTCCTTTTTCCAGCTATCCCAGACGGCTCTTCCATTTTCTTAGACCCCACTGATTAAAATACCTAGAGAAATGGTAACACAAGTGTAAAGTAGAACCAACCTTTACATATTTATACTAAAGGATTAATTTAATTTATAAAATTAATTATATTTTTAATATTAAAAAACTATTATTTAAAAATAAATGTGCTATAACTTAATATAGTAATACGTAACTCATATAATGAGAAAATAATAGCAATGTGTTTTTATTCATATATTTGCGGCCTTGAATATACCTTGTAACATTGAGTAAAAAGGAAATGATAAAAAAGCAAAAGCAGGCAAGTAACAAAAAATTAAGAATATAATCATACTATAAGATCTATAATATAATTTGTATAAAGTTTTGAAAAGTGATAAATATTCTTCTTGACATATTATCAAATTGAATATGCCTCAAGACCCCATTTGTTGCTTAAAAATTCAATAAGGATACGCTATTACTGTTTACACCAAACCATTTCCCAATATTGTTTTTTGCATTAAAAACGCATTTTCCAACAAGACATCATAGCCGTCGGATCGTCCATCCATACTGAAAGCAACTCAACTCAATACAACACAAACTCGCTGTCTCATGGTACTTTTCTTGCATCTGCCGTTTACTGTAAAAAAAAAAAAAAAAAAAAAAAAAAACCTTGAATGGTTGGAAAACCTCATAATCCTATTGTACGTTGAAGCCTAGACAGACCCCACAGTTTCTTTTCTTCTTCCTCATCAAGATCCTAGGGTTCCCTGTCACCTCAACACAAAAAAAAAAAAAAACCAGAAAAGTAGATTTTGTAAGAAAATAAATTACATCTGAATGAAAATGTTCAGTTAATTTGAACCCAATAACAAGGGTTGCACTTTTCAGATCGAAGTGCTTTTTTTTTAAACAAAAAGAATTGGTAATTTGAGGATAAAATTTTAAACCAATTACAGGGTTTTGAAAAGAAGCCATGTTTGCAGGGGTTTGTGGGAAAAGGGTGGGGTTTGAAGAAATATTCGGATCCTCTCCCAAGAGAGTCAGGTGTTCCTGTTTCGAATCTCCGAATCCATCGTCGAATGCCGGGTCCAGATCCGATGACCCGTTTTCAACTTTGTTGCATGTTTCCCTGCGTTGGATACTCAGGTTCGTTTCTGTTTAAATTATTCCATTTTTCTTTGTCGTTATCAAAATTTACAGAAATGTTAAAAAAATTAGATCTTTTATTCTTTTTTCATTTGCCAATTTCATTGTGTTATAATTACGAGTTTGATTTACTGCGTTTTATTAGGCTTTTGTTTGCAATACTAATGAAATTTTGACTATTTGTTAAAAATGGCTCTAAAATCATTGTCAATGCTTTGAGTTAGATTTTGTTTCTTAGACAGAGTTTGCTTTATTGGCGGTTGGCATGCTATCGTCTTTATTTAAAACCTTCATCATGTGCTAATCTTGCTTCATGATTCCATGTTTAGTTACCTACATCCGGTCTCAGAAATCAGAACAATAAAATTGAAGATCCCAGGGAGAATTTGAGTGCACTTTATTCGATCTTGCTGAAAGAAATGAACCACATAGCTTTGATTCTACCGGAATTGGAAATTTTACTGATATTCTTTTTGAGGGTACTGCTACATGTAAGTTGTTTGCTCTTGCTTAGTTGCTTCTTGTTTATTGATTACTTTACTTCGTGTTTGAACTTACGGTGGATTTTGTGCTTTCTTCATAAACCGGGTAGTCAAATCTCAGAACAGCATAATGTTGAATATGTAAATAATATCGAACAGAAGTTCGATAATGGAACTGCAGCTAATAGTCCCAAGTGGGTAGATTTGTTTGTGCACGAGATGATGAGTTTAACCAACATTGATGATGCTAGGGGGCGTGCTGCTTGGATTTTAGAAGCCTTTGAGAGAAGTATAACTGCCAGCGAAAGGGCTGCTGAGGAGGTAAATCTAAATCTTTTTTATCAATCTTTCTTACAAGACGAAGACCAATTTGTTTGTTGCCTCATTCCCATCATTTACACGCAGATCAAGTATGCTTCCTTGAAGCAAAATCTGCAGGGCTTGTTAGATAATAATCAAATTTTGAGGAGAGCTGTTGCTGTTCAGCATGAACACGACTTAGAACAAGAGGGAAAGGAAAGAGAAGTACAGCACTTGAAGCTCACACTCAGCCAGTACCTAGAACAAGTTCAAACTTTAGAGGTATTCATATTTTTAATTTTACCTTTTGCATTTAGTAAATGTTTCTATCCATGCAAGGTCGGTGATTCATAACCTTCTATTTGAAGATTCGGCTAGACCACCATAGTGAAAATTCTATGGTGTTTGTTATGATGTTTGATTCGGTTTTTTCATCGCTACATTTCAAACCTTCTCTACCTAAGGTTTTAGCTGTAAGCCTGTAATTGTAGTGGTTGAGGGGGAAACAGTTTGATTGTAACTTTTTTTTTCCGATGCAGCTGAGCAACTAAACATTAAGGCTCCATCTTCAGCGGGCACAAGAATGTATTCAGGGGCAATTTCCTCCTGACATATACTGAAGGCAAAACAAAGCTTATTTTCTAATACCAATGCTTTATTTAAATCAACAAGCAACGTGAAGATTTATTCACTATTCTACTAATTTGCAGTAGTTTCTATGAATTCATGCTAAATATCAGTGTATGCATCGTTTCCAGTTTTAGTCACTTGCTAGTGACGTGATAGCTAACTTAAGCATCTTAGCTTGTCTCAACTTATTTTGCTTTAGGCTCAGGTTGTGCTCGATCAATGGTCAGGCTGTGCATGGTTCCTTTCCTTTAAACAAAAAGAGTTCTAACTTGCCAGTGTTATGGTGTGATTGATGAAGACAATTCATTTTGCAAGATAGCAATTAGATGCAGACATATCTGTTCTTCCATGGCTTTCATTCCCTTTTCTGTTATCTTAATTTTATTAAAATCATTTTTAAAGATAAAATTAAAAAATAAAAGCATTAATATTTGAATGGATATCATATTTGGATATTCGAATTAGTCATCAATATACGAGAATTCAGATAATGAATTTAGATATCAAACACTATTCGAATTAATATCAAATTGGATTTGGATATCATATATCTAAGTTATAATATTCAAAATTATTTTGAATCTGATATAAATAATAATATAAACTTGAATATGCAAAATCAAATCGAATAGTATTAAATATTTATTTTTGTTACTATTCATTGCCATCCTATCATTTGCAAGTCGAGGCTTCGCGCTCCATGCACGTGAGTAATGACCTGATATACAATTGAGCACTGGATGTCCTTTTTCCTTTCGATATATCATAAAATTAAAAATATAAAATGTGTGTTTTTTTTTTTTTAATAATTGTAATTTGTAGATGAGGTTGCGGACTTGAATCGGACTATCATACCTTACAATTATTCTTAACCACTAAGTTATGTGCTTGCTAGCAAAATATATATGTTTCGTTACAAACTACAAATATAATAAAAATCCGGGGGACTTTGGACTTTATGGAAGCATTTTCACCTGTGCAATCCAAGCATACTACAGTACACCAACCAAATCGCTTGGGAACCATAGATGATAACTTAATCGACGGTTCGAAACTTCAAAGGTACACATGACACGGATCGATATATTTACCGTTGAATAACACATTAATCTAACAGCAGCACGCTCGCATTCGCTTAAATTTCAATCTCCAACCAATAAAATCAAAAGCCACGGATCGCTAATATTAACCGTCCATAACGGTCTAATCCAACGGCATGTATTCTTTCTTCTCTCCCATTGCTACCCCGAGAAACACACCCCTCGAGTCTCCCCATTTAAATCCCTTCCACATGACAGCCAAAATTCTAAAGAAAAATTTTATTCTTTGGACTCTAGTTTCTCTCTGAAACTCTCTCAATCAGGAAAATGTCGGGCCGCGGGAAGGGAGGCAAGGGATTGGGAAAGGGTGGAGCAAAGAGGCACAGGAAGGTGCTTCGGGATAACATTCAGGGAATTACCAAGCCGGCGATTCGAAGGTTGGCTCGAAGAGGTGGCGTGAAGAGAATCAGTGGTTTGATCTACGAGGAGACGCGTGGTGTCCTCAAGATCTTTCTGGAGAACGTGATCCGTGACGCTGTTACGTATACGGAGCATGCCAGGCGCAAGACTGTTACGGCCATGGATGTTGTTTACGCTCTCAAGAGGCAGGGCAGGACTCTTTACGGTTTCGGTGGTTAATTTGATTTAAGCAATTTAGTGATTGGTTTTTGTAAATCTCGAGTAACTGTTTGTTGCAGTCATTGGTTTGGGTATTCTGTTGTTTATTGTTTTAGGTTTCATTTCTGAGTTTTTTTTTTTTATCAGAATGTACTTCGATTTCAATCTTCAATGAAATTGCTCTCAGAAATTCATAACAGAATCAAATTGGATTTTTCAATTTTTCTTTTGAATTTTCGTTTCCTGGGTTTCAATTTTTGGACAACAGTAAACAGAGAGAGTTCGTCTCGGTCAATCGAAGCACTCCCAGCAAATTCAGAGTGGAGATGGGCAAAAAATATTTAATACTACTACGAATGCCTGTTACGGTTCACGGTTCAAGTCCGGGCGACGCCATTCCGCCTTTTGGGTTTAATCTTTAAATGGGCTATTTCTGGACTCTTGGTCTCCTGGTTTGGGTCCTTCTCCGTTCCTGCTTTTAAGGGCTTAGCTTTCTTCCTAGCCATAGCCCAATTTCGGCCTTAAAC
>JBBYHM010000018.1:11923081-11954091 GCA_038381775.1 Adansonia rubrostipa | reverse complement strand
ATCCATCAAGCTGTGAAATTTTAAACTCTGTCCACCCAAAACTTAGCTAAAGAATCTGTCATTCCACAAGTCATTGAGCCAACATTCACAGAAATAGAAAGGCCAAGGACCCAAATCGATAAACACCCAACCCGACAAATATGAATAGCCATCTGAAACCCTCCTTTTTAAAGGATTTAAGCAAGCAATTGAGCTTAAAATTTGAAACTGAAACAAGCATTCTGATGTAATGAGAAATCTGTCTAATCTAACCGTCCGATTGTTCCATTCGTACCTCAAGTTTCTTTCCAATGATCGACGCACCCCGTCATTCTCTACTAAAACTAAATTCATTGATATCAATAATATCGCCACCACCGTAAGAACTGCATTCCGTTCACACTCTAATCTTACTGCATTGACGTCCCCTGCTACACACATCCATTCGAGGCATAAAGATTTGAGCACAAAAATCTCCTCCCACACACCTCTTTTCCGATCGAATCGCAAGGACCATAAACATAGCACGTAACATAGTTGAAATTCCACTTGTCAGAAATTGATCATTGCTAATATAACAATCACATTCAGAAGACATCTTATCCCACACTATAAACAGACCCCTCAGAAACCTTGAGACTCAGAATATACCCAATCAAAATTACAGTAACCCAAAAATTGGAATTGATGAATCAGGGGTAAAATGAAGCATTGTTTCCTGAAAAAGCAGTATGTGAGCAACCAAAATATTCTTCAAAAGCTTAAAAGGGAGCCCACCCCCAGACTGTACCAACAAATAATATTCATACTTTCAGCCCTATAAATCTTTTCCAACTGAAATGACTACAGCCGTTAAGCTCCAGTGACGGCCACGAAATGAAACAATAATATACAAACAACAACAAATAATAATTTACTCTTGCATCTAAATATATTTTCTGCCTTTTGTTCTCCTAAAAAGAAGACAAAATAACACAGCTAAGAATGGAATAAAATCTAACATAAGTATTCGTAGAATTAATGAAAAATTATATTGTCGGTATGATATAATATCTTATTGATTTTTTAATAATTTTTAGGTTATTTTATATAAATATTGTATTTTTTATTTCTCAATTTATAGCAATTTTAAAATTAATTCTCGAAATATGTTTTTTTTACGTTTGCTGAGAACTCGCCATGAGAGAAGGTGAGTTAATTTGTTGGAAACTCTCTATACTATATGATGAGTTCTCAACGAAAGAGGAAACTACCGTTTAGGAGCTCGCCATCTTTTAAGGTGAGTTTCCATCCAAAATAAGAGAAAATTTTTAAAAAAGTAAAATTAACAAATAGTTATTAAATAAAAATAAAAGTAGAAAAATAATTTCAATATTTATTGAAATTATTAATAAGAAGATTGAAATTATCTACCGACTCCTCTTCGGTCTGCTAATCGACTCTCCACCATATATATATTTTTTACATAAATTATGTATAAATATATAAATTATCTATCGTACTTATAGAATTAATGAAAAATTATATTGTAAGCACAATGTAGTATCTTATTGATTTTTTTAGTAACTTTTACGTAAGTCAATGAATATAACCATTTATTTTATTAATTTAGTTGAGTGAAAGAAGAGTAAACGGCATAATTTAATTAATCATGTGGATGGAAATTCAAGTTGTGGCTTTGTTTAGCTACCTCAAATGAAAATGCAATGGATATGAAAACTCCATGATCATGACAAACCCCACAATTTGACACTACTTATATTTTTCTTCTATATACAAAAGCGATATACAAAAGCGATTTAAAGATAATTGAATGAATCTATTGAATTAAATTATAATTTTAGTGCTATCGGTGTTTGGTCCCCTCGCTATAAATTCCTAGTCTTCTCTTCACATTTCCAATGATCCACAGAATCTCCTCCAACATTAGTTAGTTCCTTTTGATGAACAAAATAGATGCAATTTAGCACGGGTTAAAAAAAAATAAGGATGCCTGGTTTTAACATTACCGCCATTAAAACCTCCTCCGACGGAGCTTGGCAAGGTGATAATCCTCTCAATTTCGCCTTCCCATTGTTAATAGTTCAAACCACTTTAATCCTTGTCATTAGTCGCTTCCTTGCTTTCCTTCTAAAACCCCTTCGCCAACCCAAAGTCATTGCAGAAATACTTGTACGTATCTTTCTTCCCAATATCTCTCGATTATATATATATATATATATATATATATATATATATATATATATATATTCTAGTATTGAAATTGATGACAATGATGATCATGATTAGTTATTCTATGATTTCAGGGTGGAGTTCTTCTTGGACCATCAGCTTTTGGAAGAAACAAAGACTACTTGCATCAAATATTTCCAGCATGGAGTATGCCACTGCTCGAAACCGTGGCAAGCATTGGTCTTCTTTTCTTCCTTTTCCTTGTAGGTCTCGAACTCGATTTAAGCTCAATTCGTCGGAGTGGAAGGAAGGCCTTGGGCATAGCACTCTCGGGGATATCCCTACCATTCATCTGTGGCATAGGCATAGCGTTTGTCCTTAGAAAAACCGTTGATGGAACCGACAAAGTCGGGTTCGGTCAGTTCCTAGTCTTCATGGGAGTAGCACTCTCCATCACTGCTTTCCCTGTCCTCGCCAGAATTTTAGCAGAACTTAAACTGTTAACAACCCAAGTGGGAGAAATCGCCATGGCTGCAGCCGCATTCAACGACGTGGCTGCATGGATATTATTAGCCCTAGCCGTTGCCATCGCCGGCAATGGTTCTGGTAAACAACAAAGCCCCTTAATATCCATCTTAGTCCTTCTCTCAGGTGTTGCTTTTGTTGTTTTTATGTTGTTCGTAATCCGACCCGCCATGAAAAGGCTCGCTCGCCGGTGCTCTCCGGAGCGAGGCGTGATCGACGAGGCTTATATTTGTTTAACATTAGCTGGTGTAATGGTATCCGGATTCATAACTGACCTAATAGGAATCCATGCGATCTTTGGTGCCTTTATTTTTGGACTAACGGTTCCTAAAGAAGGAGAATTTGCAGAGAGATTGATAGAGAGGATTGAAGATTTCATCACAGGCTTGCTTCTCCCGCTTTACTTCGCGTCCAGCGGCTTGAAAACCGATGTTGGTAAAATCAGCGGTGGGAAGGCTTGGGGCCTCTTGATGCTGGTCATATCGACGGCATGCGCAGGGAAGATCATGGGGACATTTAGCGTAGCTTTGATGTTTAGGATGCCCGTGAGAGAGTCGTTGACGCTTGGCGTTTTGATGAATACTAAAGGATTGGTTGAACTGATTGTTCTCAACATTGGCAAGGAGAAGAAGGTGAATTTTGTTTACTTTGGGTTTATTAGTGCTAATAATTACTTAATTCTTTATTTAACAATGTCTTTGGTTGCATTCTTTGATGATATATATACATGCTAAATGGTAGGTGTATAATATTAGTCTTAGGTTTGAAAACCTAACTTTCGATGGATAACATATCCCAATCATCTACATTTAATTTCGTTTATATCTTAGGTAAAAACTTGAATGTTAAATTCCAATTTTTAAAAGAAATTTTCATGACAAATATTAACCTTAATAAGTGTCACCTGTTGGCTGTAAAAAATATGAAAAACTGAGGAAAATTCTGGTGGTTTGCCACTGTTCCAATTGCACTTTTTTTTCCGTTCCAAATAAATGTACATAATTTATGCCCAACGTAAGTGGGAGTTTCAATGATAATCAGAAAAGAACGGAGAAATGTTGTAGGATCTTCGTTTTGCCAAGAAAATTCTGCCTTCTTGACATGGCATCGACAACTTTATTTGCCGGCCACTGCCTTTTTGGTCAACACACTTTCTACTCTACAGTGCTGAAATTTCAATATTGGATGGTAAATTCTTCCACACCACATATTTGTCGACGACATTATGAGTTAGCACAGCACTAGGATTAGTTTTATCTATACATAGTTACCTGCAAAGGGTAGCTATTCCACATACTTAATGAGCCAGAAATTAAGCTAGAAATGCATAAAGAATGAAAAGAACAAAACAAAATATAAAGATTCGGGAAATGGTTATCCTAAAATATAAAATAAAATGGAGGTTCTCTAGTTCTTGGCAAGCTTAATTGATTCCTTAAAAAATGGCATATTAAATTATATAATAATGCCAAACACGACTTTAATTCTCTTTCAGAGCTGAATGCCATCTCCTAGATCTATGTTAAGAACTGGGACTTGTTCAGTTTTCTGCTATTAAAAGTCATTCAGAAATTACTGCTAAGCTTTCCATATCAAATTGATTATTTTTCTTACTATTAACAAGCGACGAAGATAATTATCCTACTTTCATTAATTGGACATTACTGCTTCAATACTAATGATTGTTGGACTTTCAGGTGCTGAATGATGAGATCTTTGCTATATTAGTCCTCATGGCTCTCGTCACTACCTTTTTCACAACCCCAACCGTTATGGCCATCTTTAAGCCTGCCCGTGGTTCCTCTGCCTTTGCTCGCCGGAAATTATGTGACTTGACCAATCCCGACGATCCGAAAGATGAACTTAGGGTCCTGGCTTGCCTCCATGGCCTTAGCAACGTGCCATCAATCATCAGCCTCATTGAGTCAATTAGAAGCACAAAGAAATCGCAACTCAAGCTTTTCCTCATGCACCTTGTTGAACTCACCGAACGATCTTCTTCAATCATCATGGTCCATCGGGCTCGAAGGAATGGGCTTCCCTTTATTAACAGGCTTCGCAGGGGTGAGTGGCAGGACCGAGTTGCCGGAGCTTTCCAGTCATACAGTCAATTGGGTCGAGTCTCGGTTAGGCCCACGACAGCCATCTCTGCATTGTCTACCATTCATGAGGATATTTGCCACGTTGCTGAGACCAAAAGGGTGACGATGGTCGTCTTGCCCTTCCACAGAAAATGGAGGGGAGAGGGTGACCAGCAGACGATAGAAAATATGGGCCACGGATGGAGACTGGTCAATCAAAGGGTGCTCAAGAGAGCACCATGTTCAGTTGCAGTGCTCGTGGATTGTGAATCTGGTAACGGGGCCCAGAACTTGCCAATTTGCCCCGCGGCTGAAAGGGTTTGCGTCCTGTTCTTCGGCGGGCCCGATGATCTTGAGGCATTGGCTTTAGTTGGTAGAATGGCTGAGCACCCAGCCGTTAAGGTGACCGTTGTAAGGTTCGTTGAAAAGGAAGAATCAGAAAGGGATGTAAGTGTAATAAGAACGGAAATTTAGGTTTTAAATAACTGAATTCTTAATATTCTTATATTAGAATCTAGTAATTCCATCAAGTATGGGACATTGTACGCTGTTAAATGGAAGCTATGCTAAAATGTTTACTTTTTTTTTATTATTATAAATCAGGAATTGGATGACGCTGCAGTGGCAGAATTCAGAGGCAAATGGGATGGAAGTGTGGAGTATATAGAGAAGACGGCTAGCAAAATTACTGAGGAGGTGTTAGGAGTAGGACAATGTGGGGATTATGATCTTATAGTCGTCGGGAAAGGGAGGTTCCCATCATCCGTGTTAGCGAAATTGGCAGACCGACAAGCCGAGCACGCGGAATTAGGGCCTATAGGAGACTTGTTGGCCTCATCAGGACGCCGTGTTTTGTCATCGGTGCTGGTTATTCAACAGCACGATACGGCATATGCGGAGGAGACACCATTTGCCAAACTAGTTGAAAATGATTATGATAAGCTTCAGGACGATGGACCTGCAGGGGTGGGAGAGATTTCAAAGGTCGTATAATTTCAATAAACTGGTTTACAGTAAATGTATAATGTCTGTTGCCTTGGTTCATTCCAGGTTTTTGATTTTTTTTTTTTTTCGCTTACTTGTCCTAATTGTTTAGAAATCTTTGTTTCATCGTGTCTGTATCCTAATGTATTGTTATAAAAGCCACGCATCTGTGCTACATATAAAGATTGTTTGCTTCATCGTGTCTGTATCCTAATATATTCTTATCAGAGGCACACATCTATAGTATACCACAAATCTATTGTATATGTAAAAAACAACCGAGTTGATCTCATAAGTCAAGTTATAATATCAACTCAGTAAAATTATTAAAAATATCAAAATAAAATTAAAAATACCCACTATTAAAAAAATTACGTATATATAATAAAAACTTTGGGTGTCCCATATTCTAGTTTTTCTTAGAATTCTGAACGCTTGAACGCAAGCAGTGATAGCATGATCTTTCTTCGACCACTGAAAAATAAAATAAAACTTGAGCCACCACCTTCAAATAGCACTAACTAGCTTTAAAATGTCAACTTCAATGCAAGAGCTAGAGCCAATTGAGATATACATATATATATATATATATATATATATCCTTTTATATTTATTCAGATTATATAAATATATATATATATATATATTTCATTGCAAAATCTTCTATCAAAACATGAAATAATTCAACAAAAGATCAAATTAACTCCTACAGATTGCGAGAAATAAAATAAAAGCAATTTTGATTTTTCATGTCACAAGTAATGTTTCACAAGTACGAGCAATCCTCTTCCCATTGGGCAATTAGCCCTTTCTATCCACAGTTTTACAAATATAAACGACTCCAAACACGAAACTTACCCAAGAAATTACATCGTAAATAAAAAAAAAAACAAAAATATAAGGGGGAAAAGGGGGTGAAAGAGTCGCTAAAAGATACACTAACTTCATGAAAAGCATCCTGGCTTCCACTTGGAGATCTAATTCATCAACAATATTTCTAAGCAGCTGTGCTCGGGTAGAAAATGTTCGATCCATCCATTCCCTGCGTGCGTTTTCCCACCAGGAATCAATTATGTGTAGTAGTGTCACTTTTTGTGGGTAAGTAAGGTTCTGATTACCTGTAATGTCATTCAAGTTCAACCTGGCCAATGGCCACATATCAGACAATTTCATTTATGTATTGGAACTTATACAAAAGATTATCACACAATATAGACTAATACAATAAGAAAGGGAATATATAAGTAATCAACCTTAAAGAAAGCCTCCACCCGTCCACCTGGAATCTGATTTTCCGTTGTGACCAACAGCTTTGTTATTGGATACACCATTATAAAAATTATCATATCCATCATCCTTGGCATCATCCCAGCCAGCCCAACCATCATTGCTATGAGAAGCAGTCATTTTTGTATTATCTTCCTTCCTACCGTCTTTTGCATCCCAGTCATCCCAAGAACTTGAGCTATACGAATTATCATTGCCAGCAGAAGACGATTGTCCTCCAGAGGTAGAGTTCCATCCTTTATTCTCCTGTTTAAACTCCTGATAATACCCATTTTTCTCACTTTCATTTTGTTGCCAGTTATCATTTTTCCAGTTCATGCCATCTTTTGTGTATTCCTCAACCTTCTGTGAAGCCATTGCCATGACCCCTTTCATGATGCCCCACGTTTTCAGGCCAATCTCACTTGTCTTTGCAGTGACAACATTGACAGTTTCATTAACCCTGGTATCATAACCACCTTCCTTAACCTGCAGCAAAAAAAAAAAAAAGGTGCATTATACCTTTATGCATGTAATCCCAAATCCCTCATACCATGTAAGTAGCAACACAAGGAAAGCAAACCTATCAAGCTATAACTATAGCATCAATGATTTAGCCAAAAATAAGATGTTGAAACTAAAGCAGCCTGTTTTTTTCCCAAGGTATCAATTCCAGGTATGAGAGTTTGACTTGATCGTAATGCTAGACTCTAAAGACCAGAACCCTCAAGTCAAAAACCAGCTTCCTTAGCGGAATAAGAATTAACCGGCTGCAAATTCATAGATTTGGAACAAACAGATGACAAAATGATTAATAATTTGAAGAATCCATATTTCTCTGCTTTATTCTAAAACAGAATTAACCCAAATGTTCCAATCAGTACTTCATGTATCTTTCGTGGAACTGTCATATATAACACAGTAGTCTTGTGGTTTAAAATGAATAAGGAATATTAAGACTCGAACAAGTTAAAGAAGCGTCTAAACCTTAACAATGCCTTTGAATGTTTAAAAAAGCAGTGGAGCACACAGAAAAAAGTAGAGGATTCGTAAGAAACATAAAAGTCAGTGAAATGAAGTGAAAGCTAATTTCTCTTTAGTTCGGACATTAGCAAAGCAATTAAGAAAGAAATGAAGAGAAACTATAGGTTGGTCAACTTTATCTCATTGACTGAGAGGCATATTTTAAAGTTTAAGAAATTAACTGGGAGAGAAATTTGCTCCTATAACTTCCATTTTTTTTCTCCCCTCAAGATTATTGTCTTACATAATATTTTTAAAGTATTGTGTTCATATCATGCATATAAACATTTGGGCTGATGATACGACAGCGAAGTGCAGAATTTGACTGTTCATCATGCATATTGTATAAATCATAAAAGATAAACAATTTATCAAACAATAAATATAACATGACTAGCTCAAAGTTCCTTCATACACGGAAAGAATTTACGGAAAGGAGCTTCACTCCATAATGCAACTCATACATCATATTATTATCTATAAAATCATATACTAATAAACAATGCCAATGCATCTAAAAGAAGATCAGATTGCACACATGGATAATAAATTTTCGACAACAGCGAATATCATCATTAACTAACGTAAGTTATCAACTCGCAAAACAATCAAGAAAGCAATCTAAATAAAAATTCCACGAAATACCTTCGAGGTGAGCTCCTTCGTTCCTGCTTGGACAACATTTGCAGCAGATTGAGCTGCAGATGCAGCTACCAAAGATAGCCTCCCAATGCCCTGCACCAAACACAAATTAATCAAAAACTAATAATTATCACTATAAAAAAATTCACCCAATTGACTGGGGAAAAGATGAAATGATCTATTAACCTGAGATACAACAGAAAGCACATCCTCCTGAGAATTATTATTCCTCTGGGTAGGCAAGGGACTCGATCCAAAGCCAACATATTTTCCACCTTGCGAAGGGGGCAGCCCTTCAGGCCTCGATTCATTCTCCGCCATCTTCCTTGCAAAAAAGCTCTCCTTATTCGCCGCCGAAGCCTCCAATTGGGATCTCATGTGCATATCCTCCGTGGACCTCGACCTCACCGGTGCAGCTTCCCTTCCACCACTATGATTATTCCCCCCTCTAAAATCAGTCGCCGATTGATTCCTCCTCATATCGCTTGAAGATCTAAATGAATCGTCATTATCCCAACTATCCCACCCTCCATTATTCCCATAATTACCGCCCCTGCTACCACCACCGCTCAAAGGCGGCTTTCTATTACCACCACCTCCATTGAGAGTCTCCTTCACAACGGGCGGATCCCGCCAGGGACGGCCCTCGGCTAGAGCTTGAATACGATCACGATAAATACTCGCGGCGTTGGTGTTATATTTGGTAACGATATCGGTTTCTTTAGGGATCCCATATTGGGCCAAAAAATCGTTGAGCTGCTCGTTACCGCCCGATTCCATTTTCTTGATCTGGATATCGGACCATGAATCCATGGTAACGGATCGGACGAATGAGATGTGGACACCTAAGCCACGGTGTTTCCCGGAGCATTCTAAGCACATGAAAACGCCATAGGAAACCGAAGCCCATTGGGGATTCTTTTGGTTACAATCGACGCAGGTCTTGTTACCTGGCTGTGATTGGAGGTCGCGTAACCGTCTCGCTGCCGCCATGCTTGAATCTGATCTGAACCGGATTCGGTCTAAAAAAAAAAAAGAAGAACGCGAAAAAGATCAGAGAAATTGATCTATAAAAACGATCTAAATTGAAAAAAAAAAAAATATATATATATATATATATATATATATATATAAATTAATGGAAAGGCTAAATTTTTGCACCGACAGCGTCAAAACATATCTGGGGCAAGGGGGGTGAAGATGACTGGGGGTGTGGTGGTTCGTTGAAATACGCGATTTTGGGAGGGCCTTTTTTATTTTTAGTTTCCTCATTTAACAAAACGCTCGTCGTTTTGTGTGAAGATGAAAATAGGAATAAATCAAACTCGGTTTTGGGTTATGACTTATGACTCGTTTTTGCACTTTGTAAAGTTGCCTCCTTGCCTGGTGCTGTGAAAGTGGATGTTGATTTAATAAAATTAAAAAAAAAAAAAGAAAAAGATTTTTTTTTTCTTTTTGGAAGTAGGTAATTGATCGGTATAAAATTATATTGGATTGAAGGTTCAGATTGTGAGTTGGTTTGGTGTAAAAGTAGGTAGTGCAATGGGATGACTTATAATGTTTAAATGCTAGAAATTTTTGAAAAGAAAATAATAACATAAAAGGGCCCAACCGGGTTCGAACCGGTGACCTCTTGATCTGCAGTCAAATGCTCTACCACTGAGCTATAGACCCCTGTTGGTTAGGATTCTGCCATAGCTAAAATATTTCTAGAATTGTATAAAATAAAGTTTAGAGCACGATCAGCATGAGTGTTAACACCAAATTGGCATCCAACCATTTGGCAATTCCCAAAAGCAGCCAAAAGTTTACTGTAATCGATCTGAATTGACACCAAAAGACTTATGCCAAGCCTTTTCAGCCACATGAATTCACAAATTCAGACTAAAAACATTGCATCATTAAGCAAAACAAGGAAATAGTTTCATCATGATCCAACTTAAAAGTTTGATCTACTAAAATGTAGAAGTTGTACAAATGTATAAGTTTGAAAGAACCACAATCAGTTTTCTCAGCACTTCAATCTAGAGTTATACATGGTGGCAAAAAATCAGTGATTCGTAAGCCATGAAAGCATGCCCTTGAACACTCCTAAAACAAATTGATGAGTGTCAATATTCAAAAATACTAGAAAAAGGTGTTGTAAAACTACACTAATGGCACTTGATGCATAGGTTCTAAAGATGACAAATTGCATGTACTCGAAAAGCACATGTTTATCATAAAGACTAGTAAAAGCCTATTGCAAAACTAGGAATTTTGGTATCCTAGTTATCCAAGTTCAACATTCCACAACCAATAAACAGGAGCTTTTGATGAGGAGGAAGCCGCACTACAAGGCCTGAAAAATACACATTCATCTATCCAGCACGGCTTTTGATGACATCGAGACCCATCTCAGTCGGATTTCTTGCTTGCAATTCCACCTGAATTCCATCTAACTTGGATACGCATTGCCAGGCCATTGTACTTGTTAATTGTCGGTTGTCTAGAACATCCTAGGCTATGTTTGCAAACGAATAAAATGAAATTTTCATGATCCGCTTCTGCTTTTATGGAATTTAGATGACCGAATTGGCTACCACCATTTTTGATGAAAATACCTTGTAAAATATTCTACATCCATCAATGCCGTATACAAGGTTAAAGGGAAAGAGGATAATCTGAAAGGGATTTGAGTTTCAACCTTTCCATCTTAATCAAACTCTTAATTTCCAATTTTATCTCCCGAATCAACCATTATGACCAAAAATGGATATATATTCGTAATTGCTAAATCCAAAAACATTGTATTAAAAAAATTGTACTCATTTCCATTTTTCTATCCATTACAGCTAGAACATTAAAGCATTATTTAAAGAATATATATATATATATATATATTAATCGGATACCAAATTTTCCAATCTCAAGCAAAAACCAACAAATCTAAGAACTGGTAAACTTGGTAACTGCTTTGGTTCCTTCAGAGACAGCGTGCTTGGCCAATTCACCAGGCAAAACCAATCTGACCGCCGTCTGGATCTCCCTAGACGTAATCGTCGGCTTCTTATTATACCTAGCCAATCTGGAGGCTTCCTGGGCCAGTTTCTCAAATATATCGTTGATGAAACTGTTCATAATCCCCATGGCTTTGCTTGAGATCCCGATATCAGGATGAACCTGTTTCAAGACCTTGAAAATGTAGATCTTGTACGTCTCTGTGCTCTTTTTGATCTTCTTCTTCTTCTTATCTCCACCTTCCTTTGAAATCTTTTTCTCGGCCTTTGGCCTCTTCTCCGCCGATGCTGGGGCTTTCTCCGCCACTGGCTTTTTCTCGGCCTTTGGTGCCATTGGTAATGAAGATGGGAAGAACTGTTAAGCAAATGAGAAGAATCAGGAGAATGTGAATTGAGAGAGCTCGGTGGAGGAATGAAGAGGGGATATGGGATTGTTTATTTATCGAGTTTATGATGGAGTTTGATTGGTTGATTGAGTGTCACGCGGATCGATGACGTGGTGTTGTTTGAATTGTTGGTACGGCGTGAGCCGCCGTGCGTGAAAAAATGCGGGCACTTGAGATAATATCTCCATGGCCCAACACAATGCATTAGACTTGGGCCGTGAAGCTTTTGGTAACCTGGATATTTTATAACTTTCTTTTTTTTAAAAATCCAAAACTATTCTACACACGCCTACCATCAAACACGCGAATACATTAACAAATCCTAATAATTAAAAAAAAAAAAAAGTAAAAAATCCTAACATTCAAAGTCATTTTCCTCCAAACTCGCTAATATCAAATATAAGCCAATTCGATGGGAAAAAGGGCACCGCAAGTACCCGTATTTTATTTTATGCGCGGAACTCGTTAATTGAACATCCATTTAAATAATAAATATTGATTAAATATTTAAATGTTTGAAAAAATTTAAATATATTATATTTTTTTATATCAAATAAGTAAATAAGATATAAGATTTATTGATGTAAAAAGTGTCGAACTGTATTCGTTACGAGAATATTATCTATTTTAAAGTTGTGTACAAATTATTTTTATAATTTTATCTTTTAAAAAAAATTAACTCTCACGTTATAAATCACAATACATATCTTTAATTAATTAATATAAAATTATTATCTTATATCAATAAATTTTAAAAAATATATATAATTAAACTTCAAAAGAAAAAAAAATAGGCGCTTAACTTGAAAAGAAACATTTCGCAATGCGCCACGTTGGTTGACTATTCTCATAGTAAATTCATCACATCAGAGAGAAAATGCCAGGCATTTATTATTTATGCTTATAACTATGAATATAAATGGACCCTTTTCGTTTTCTTCAAAAAATTTAAATTAATCGCTTGTCAAATGCATGCCTTGCTTGCCGCATCTAACTGTAACTAAACGCTGTCGTTTAGCTAACAGCTTAGGAAAGGCCAGTCGTTCCCTTCAACCAGCTATTGGATGTTGACTAATTTCTTTTAAAAAAACCGTCCGTTAGATCCACGCAGATCTGAACACCAGATATTAATCCAACGGTTCCGAGTCGAATAAAAACACTTATTTATTGAATATACTCACTGGCCCACTTTAAAAAAAAAAAACAATTATTTTCAACGGCCGACCGGTGTTGACGTTCCGAAGACGCTTCCATCCTCAATCCTCTCATCTCCTTTCATCAGATCTCACTCCTCTCTTCCCTGACCTGGTATTGCTTTCTTTTAAATTCACCAAATAAAATTAAAAAAATTAATTCTTTTACTTTTCTTTTTATTTTTGTTTTTATTATGATTATTGATTTTTTTTTTACATTTGATTATTAACATCGAAGCCGTTTTATTGGTCCAGGGTTTATTTGTTTTCTCCCAAAATTTTTTTTTTTTTTTGGTTTGTTTCGATAAATTTCCTCCTATTACCATGGCTGCTCCACCTGCAAGAGCTCGAGCCGATTACGACTACCTCATAAAGCTCCTTTTGATCGGCGACAGCGGTAACTATTGCTTATCTTTTCTATTTATACATATATATATATACACCTTGATTTGAAAAGCGATCTACTTGTTAATCTACGTTGTTTTTGCGAAATGTTAGGATTCTCTGAAAGGATTTATATTTTTTGTTCCTTATGTTAGAGAACCAGGCGTGAGACCGTGATTTGTATTTGGATATCATTACCTTAGGTTTAGCTTCATTTTTAGGTTTACAGATTATCTTTATACGGCGATTTTATTGCGTTAGCGAGGTTGATTCGGGGGAAAAAAAAGTCTGCTTATATGGTGAATCTATGCTGATGGCATTTTCTGTCTTAATATAGCTCATTTCCGTGGGAGTACTCTCTATCTCTCGATTAGTGCTATGATGATTTATATCTTGGAGTCAGTAGCATGTATATCTGCATGAGAGAATTGTTTCTTAATTCATGCGATCATGCCGTTGCTGCTACAAATAGTTGTAGTTGCCTGTAATTAGGGATTAATAAGTGATATTATACTTATTTTAAAGGAGTTTTTCTTGGTATTAGCACTTTCTTTTGAATTTGAGTTAATGAATATCTCTGTTTACTTATGCTACTCTGTTGGCAGGTGTGGGTAAGAGTTGCCTCCTTTTACGTTTTTCGGATGGCTCATTTACTACAAGTTTTATCACAACCATTGGGTAGGTGTTTTCCCGATTGTAGTGCAGTGGTCTTATTATTACTATATTATTATGTCTAAAAGGGGCATGTGGCTTAATAAGGTTGTATTACTTTGGCAGGATTGACTTTAAGATAAGGACTATAGAGCTTGATGGGAAGAGGATTAAACTGCAAATTTGGGATACTGCTGGACAGGAGCGGTTTCGAACAATTACGACTGGTTAGTTTTTTGGGCTTTTAAGGTGTCACTGACGAGAAACGAATGATCTATTCAGAATTACAATTTACCTGGTTGATGAAATAATTTGATAGCATGACTTGGGCATTAATTTACTTGGGCCTGTTAATTGTGACTGTTGTTGTTATTTATTCTCACTCTAATGTTGTGAAATTTAATAACAGATTTGGTTCAAATTGTTGTTCACTGTGTTTTTTAGTCTGTTAGGAAGTTAGGAGTTTGTGTGCTTTCATGGTTTATCTTTCTTACACTTTCCAACCCACCAGTTGTCATACTCTTGAATTGTATGATAGGACTTGGAAATAAAATTACAAAGAGCATATAGTTAGGATTGAAATTCTCCACTTCTTCAGATGCTTAGCCTTTTCATATTTTCTGGATTCTTGATTGAAGGTGTTTGCTATTAGTGTTATCTCTTTGTGTGGTTGAAAATTTTGCCTCTACATGGTATTTTCTTTCTTCCGCCCCCCAAAACATAGTTGCTTGCTCTTTTTTCTTTTTATACTTTATCTAATTTTACCCCTTTGGGGCGTGCATGGGGGGCTTTCATTTTATTTTTGCAGCTCCAGATGTCTACACTCTCTGATACATCCAAATTTTATTTTCTTCTAGATTCCTGTCTGGTTAACAGACTAATTAAGTAATATTTTCTTTCTGTGCAGCTTACTATCGTGGAGCCATGGGTATCTTGCTTGTGTATGATGTGACTGATGAGTCATCTTTCAATAGTAATTACTGAACTTTTATTTACTGAATCTTTATTAGTGTTTCCACCAAAATTTTCTTATTATTAAGAAATTTCAATTTCCTGGAAGGTTGAAACTTGAAAGTATATTCCTTACCCAGTGATTTGAATTTCTCCCTTATAATTAATTTTCTTATCAACTGAGGTAATATCCCTTTTTTGCTTAGACATTAGAAATTGGATTCGTAATATCGAACAACATGCTTCAGACAATGTCAACAAGATTCTGGTTGGTAATAAGGCCGACATGGATGAAAGCAAAAGGGTTTGTTTCTCTTTATCTCATTTCCATGTGTACATGTGCTTGCATTTGCATGCATTTGTGATTACGCTTCTTTTTGCCGTTTTGGGCTGGACATTTTTCTTGTCAAGTTGATCAGGAACTTATTTTTCAGGCTGTCCCTACTTCTAGGGGCCAAGCTCTTGCTGATGAATATGGCATCAAGTTCTTTGAGACTGTATGTAATTTTTACTGCAGATGTTGCAGTTCCTTTTAATATTTAGTTGAATTTTTTGGTCTTTCTTATATGCTCAAGAGCTAACCGATTTTGCAGAGTGCGAAAACAAACTTAAACGTCGAGGAGGTTTTCTTTTCAATAGCCAGGGACATTAAGCAAAGACTTGCGGATAGCGACTCAAGGGCTGAGGTGTGGTTTCTTTTATTCAAAAGTATTGGCATTGTTGATTACAAATGCATACTTGTCATAATTATGCAAATCCATATCTTTAACATAGTTTAGTACACATATATTGGTGTAATCTTTATTATCTTTTTCTTCCTCTTTGCAGCCACAGACAATCAGAATTAACCAACCAGACCAGGCAGCAGGGTCTGCCGCTGATGCTCAAAAATCAGCTTGCTGTGGGTCTTGAGCAAGCTACGTTGAGGATGAGCTCTAAGGGGTACATTTTCTTCTTTAGGGAGCCGTTTGGTTGTGGAAAACTAATTTCGTTACAACTATATTGTTCGTGTTTGTATTCTCGTGCTTATCATTGTTTTACATCTACTACTCTTTGGTGTGAAATGATAGATCATTGGTATTCTGCAAAATTAATTATATATTAGATTATTTTTCCTAAAGAACATGTGCTTGAAAGCAAATTTGTCCACCATTTTGATTTTTGGAGTTGAACTTAAGAACCACTCTAGTAATTTTGGTGAATCCGTGCAAATAATTGGAGTATAATTAGAAGTGACGATAAGACGGATTTGGATAAGTTATTTTTAGATTTGAATTATTTTGCCCTAAAGATTTGGGCTCTTTACCCATTTTTTATGGAAGATTTTAAGTAATTTTTCTTTTAAATTTATATTTGTAATCATTCCAGCGTGTTTTTAGTTCAATTGAGGTTTTCCTTTTTTTTTTCAAATTTAAACCATATCAGGATTAAGGTTTCTCAAATTCCTGGTTTTTTAGTACTTTTTTTGGTTAAATAGAACATACAGATATATATATGTATATATATATTTTACCCCTAAGCTAACATAGCTCAACAAAGTTGGTTTTGGTTTGCCTATGTTGGTCTACCATGTTACATACTACGCTAATTGAATGCTAAAGAACAAATGATCTGCTTATAATCTGTCTAAAAACATGTTGAAGATCCGTATTTGATTATTTGAATTACAAATTCATGACTTAATAATTATGTTTAAACCTCATACTAGCTGGCCTTGAACTATTCATCCGTACTAAGTCTAACGAATAATAAAACACATACCAAAACTAGCTTTTAAAACCCTAAAAATTTTTAAACCAAATCTTCATCTTTCTATTATGGTCAAGTTACTAAAAATATTGTTTGTTTAATTAAAACATTATTTTGCACGAAGATAATTAAAGTCTCATAGATGAATATGGGTTTAAATAATGTCACGCTGATTAAAATGATACTCGTTGATTCATAAAAATATTGTAATCAATATTTATTTTTTATTGAAAAAAAATCAGTAAAAGTTAAAATAATGTACTTAAAACTAAAAAATTTTCCAAAAATTAGTAACCAAAGGATAAAGCAAAATTTAGATTTGATCTCTTTCCCTTCAATTAAGCCATGGACTACATGTCGCTGAGATACAACCAAAGAAATACACAATCACAAGCATCTCTTTCTGTGGCACCGACTGCTACTTTTTAACAATGATCCCTATTGCCCTCAAGGTATTATAAAAAAGAAATATAAAAAAAGCCCACGCTCAGTTAGTGGTGCTGTCACCATTAACAAGCACAACTTCTTGTCAAAAAGATCACTTCTTATGCACAAAACAGAGATAAATCCTACCTTACAAATGAACATGGTTGTCTTTATGACAATTGCCTCCCTTCATCCTTCCCATATATACGCTGAAGTTCAAGAGTGGCAGCTAAAAAGGACTCTGAAAAAGAAAGAGCAACACAAGAGTCGGAAACATTCTTTTTTTTTATTTGGTCGATAAAGAGTAATTGTAAAAGAAGCATTTTCCTTAGTCAGTGTAAGGTAGATAAATGTTGAAGCATTCATATCTATAGCAAATCAGTCAAAAGTTAGGTGCAATAAAAAAAAAAAAAAAAAGCAATTCAAGCTCAATAGTTCGCATCACCTTTCCAAAGCCGGAAGCACTTCTGGTTAATAGGTGAACCGGTTATGGTCTGAATAACGTCAAACAACATACTCTGGGGTGTGCTTCTAAGCTCTTGGACGATCCCATATATAGTCTTCCCATTCTCAAAGTATATGTGATTATTTGGGTGTTTCGTTTTGCAACCAGCATGTCGCTCGAATTCATACGCATTGATCACCTAAAGAAAGGAGAAGCTCGCTCATCAGCGCACAGACACTCTTGCCTAAATAAATTCCCTTGAAACTAAAAGGTAAATCCTAAAAACCCCACCTTAGAAAAATTGCAAGCCTGACAGCCACATTGATATCCTGAACTCTTTATAACACCACGTAGCTCCTTCTAAAAGTGCATAAAAAGAAGCACGCGTGTCACCAGACAGTAAGGTAAGCTAAAAGAGCACAGGAAATTGAGATTTACCTCCTGTGACCAGGCAATATATTTAACAGGAACTCCATCAAGCATGCCAGTTGATAGCAAACTTCTGACATTTGAAGGAAAGTTATTTGAAGTAACTTTTTTTGATTTTTTCAGCTCATCTTTCTTCCTAGAAACTTCAGCTCCAGAGGCAGTTATATTACCAGTTGAAACAAGTGTATCAGCATTGGATTGAACCAACTCTTTTTGACTAGGAGCATCAGATCTTTGGACAGAAGGCTGACCCATCAATAAATTATAGCCTGATATAATCCTTCCCGATAGATTTGTATCATCATCATCATAGCCACCAAAAGATATAATAGTACTCTCTCCCCTACTATGGGACTGACCAATTGACAAATTATAGTTGTCACCCTTGTTGTAGCTATGACTAATAGATATGATGCTGTCATCTCCTTTACTGTAGGTCTGACCCACAGTTATGGAACTATCATCTGTCCCGTTGTAGGTTTGACCCATGGACATGAAATTATTGTCACCCTTATTGAAGGTATTGCTCATCGCAATTGCCTTGCTATCCTCACTTTTGTTACAGGATTGTCCCATTGACATGAAAACATTATTCTCCCTTTCATAGGTGTCACCAATAGAACCCCCTTTGTTATAAGGAAGACCCATCGACATATTACCGTCTTCCACCTGGTTGTATGCAAGACCAGTTAACACAGAGTTATTATCAACCCTATCATACCCATATCCCATTGATGCAGACATGTCATTCACAGAGTCCTTGACCTCACTAACTTTTACCTTCCTAACCCCTCCAAGGTTTAATCCGGATCTAGGATCTTCCAGTGTATGAGACATAGATAAACCAAACGAAGAATCATTTGTAAATAAATCTACATTAACCTTTCTCCCCATGTCAACTTTCTCTATTTTAACTGCTGGCATGCTTCGATCATCAAAATTCACAGCTTGGGCTGTTTCAGTATCAAATAACCGTTCAGCAAACTGCCCAGAGATTGAATGAAAACTGGATTCATTTCCCCATGGAGAAACATTTGAATTCAAAATTCCAGAAAATAAGTTGGCAGCTGGAACTCCAACGGCCTGCTTCTTGTTAGGAAATAAGTCTGCCTCAGGACCATCCGCGAACCATTGATGAGAACGCTTGGGCTCAATTCTAGAAGTATCATACGCCATCTCACCATCATTTAAACACCCAGCACCTTTTGTTGTCCAAAAGCCCTGATTCTGGAAAGAATGTTGCATATAACAAATTCCTAATCAGAAACAAGTCATGACCATACTGCCATGTAGAAGTGAATACCAATAACAGTCAAATCTTTGTCATTAAGCACGTATTCAAGTTTAACCACATGCCATCAAGATAGCAGGTAGGCACTACCAGTGTTGTCAAGGATGCGAGGTGAACGTTAGGTGCTAGTTAGAACCTTTACATTACCTGAGATGAAAGGTGCAACAAAAGTGCTCACCTGAGTGAAGGCACTAAATGTGTTTGTGGCTGTGTATATAAAATAAGCTTAAGATATATGATTGTGTTAATAAACTCTTAAAGAGTAATCCACTATTATCCTACAAAACATGCAAAAATTCTTTCTTTTTTCGAAAATATGCACAATTTCCACATGGGCCCATGTTTATTGTTAAATACTTAAATATAGAAAAGTAGAGAGTTTGATATTATCCAGTTTTTTTTACTATTGAAGCTAAAGTTAAATGAAAAAAAATTATAAGAAACACTAGAGAACTTCAATCAAGTGAACTTTTTTTGCACCTATTGCTTTACAAAAAGCGTGACTATGCACACCAAGCAAGCACCTGCCTACGTGTTTGAAGCACTTTTATTAACTAGCGCTGATGCATAGTGCCTACGGACCCTCCTTGATAACACTGGGCACTATAGTGTCAACACACGCGTGAGTAAGCAAGTAGAAAATGGTCAAAGTGATATTTTTCTTCACTCTTACATATATCTAGTTCATCAAGAACCTCCAACTACATACCGAATTACAACTACTAAGAAATTCAAAACATGCAATCGTTTGAGGAATTTTTTTTTTTTTTTTTTTTTTTACCCAGCTGCATAAATTTTCAGTTGATACAGAATTTTAAGCTTAAAAGCTTTAACTACAAGAAACTACATAAGTAACACACAAGCTGATAAGCGACTGCAGCATAAAAATTAAACCACTGAGTCAATCACAAAAGATGCACATAAATTGATAAACAACATAACAACAAAGTAGAAAACACATCAAATTTCCAAAATATGCAACCATAAGGCCTTTCTCCCATCATCTAAAGCACATAAAAAATACATACCATTTTTCTCGCTCTACTTCAAAGTTTTCGTTGGATTGAATTCTCGCTTCAAACTTTGCTGTAAAAGTCCAACAGTTAAAAACTCTATCTTCATAACACGTCAAACATATATCATGCGTCATTAAAGAAAGGATCAAAATGTACAACTTTATACAAAACAGCAAAGTTCTATAGCTCCTGGCTGAAGCAGATAATGTAAAAACTTCATGAAAATTGAAACCTTCAATCGCTAAAGCATTTATCTGCAAAATTCATGGATTAAATCACTCAAAAATCTCTGAGAACAGATAATCCTAGTCTCCTATAAACTGCTTAATATTAAAAATGAAAGATAACTAAAATCATTCCTGAAATCTATTAACTTTCATTTGCCAAACACTGCGAAGTTCACTTATCACAATAACATTTATTTTAAAATAAACAAAAATTATAAAACCTTTCGAATATAGACTTTCCTTAAATGTTTTAACTAAAAGGGTAACTGAGAACTAAGGAAACAACACTTGGAACCTTAATCCTGAAATTTTCCTTACGCAGTTTTATGATTTCAAAAAAGGGCAAAAAAAAAAAAGCAAAGGAGAGATCTTCACTGTGGAAATACCAGCAATGAGGCGATTTGATTTATTATTAACGAAAGCGAGGATCAGTGATCGGCTAAAAACTTTCCGGCAGCGATTGACCGGAAACCAAAACCGACGATTGTACGGACGGTGATTACGGCGAGATCTAAAGGGAAAGGGGGGTGATTTTGAGATTTTGGGGTGGAAGAGAGATGATTATAAGATGGTGCCCAGTACGATCACATTCCGTGGGGCATTAATCGGACCGTACACGTGTGTACTTAAGTTCTGTCAGATCTGATTCTGATCTCGATCTCTATGTGCGACGTTTGGCAAAAACAGGAAAAATATATATATATATATGTAACAGAAGAATGCCATTTTTTTTGGATAGCCCAATTAAACTCTGGCGAAAAGAAAGCCCATGAAAGGATTTTAATTCCGAAGAAAAATTGCGAACATTGAGTTCGATTTAAATTTAATTTGAATAATAATTAATATATTTTATTTGATTTGATTTTTGTTTTATAAGTAAATAGTTATAATTATTTATATCAATCATATTATTTTTTAAATTTTTTATAATATAAAAATTTTATTTTTATTTTCAATTAATAAAAAGAATATAAAATATTATAAAAATAATAAATTAAAAAATAATAAATTAAATTGATACAACTCATTAAATTTTAATTTGATTCAATTTAATTTTTATTTAATTTTTTTAAAAAATTAAACTACTGACATATTAATTACCGTTCTCTGCCTGTGCCGTGGTACAACTCATGCGGACGGATAATTTAATATTAAAATCGATAAAAAAAAAATTACTGCAATCGAAAAAGGACTGCTTTCTTAGACGGAGTAAAGTTTCCGTGGTCTAGATTCGAGCTTGGAAAATCAGCAATGTTATGTCATCTGTAAGGATAACAAGTCGAGATTTTAGAGTTGAGCGATGAAGTTTTTATCGAATCAAAAAAAGAAAAAATAATAATTCTAGACAGTAATCGCTAGATATAGGCCAAAAGAAGAATGCGTCCAATAATCAATGGAACATGCAAATTGCCACCTAAATTTGCAGATAAAACTGAAACCCTCTCCCCCTATGACATTATAATAGCTTTTGCTCTTTCTAAACAGTGCCCAGGAAGCTCTAATCAAAGTTCTTTCTGCCAAAGGACATTCTCAGCAAAGCCCATTTTTCTTTTCATTTGCACTTTTCTCTTTAACCAAAGCTCCCTTAAGAGGGATCATTGCAAGCATGCACACAAGAATGCACTTGCAATTGCAATTTTAAGAATAGTTTTTCTTTTCTTCTGACTCATGAGCCAAGAAATGCTCCGAGTAGCAGGCGGGACCATCATGAACATCATCACTCCCCAGCACGCCGTCTCAACACGTCGAAAAGGAAAAAGCCAGGGGCAATACAGGTGTCAGGGGATGCTTATTGGCTTTTTTATCAGACGATTCCCGTTGTAACTTCACTCTTGGTGAACCATTTCTTTCGGACATAATGCCGAAACCTGGTAGTTGCTTTTTTGCAGCTTTGTGCCCTGGGAATTAGCAGCTGATCCTCAGCTTGGACTTTAGCTTGGAAGTGAGCAGCGGACACGGGTATATATTTGACATAAATATATTTAATTTTTTTTTAATTTTTTTATATATTTAAATAATCATATTCTATACCCATATTTGAATATGAGGTTGACATAAGTGTCAAACATAAATCCCTCGATAAAAATGAAGAGTTGTAGTATAGTAACCTGGGCCACGCAAGCTGATGACAAAGGAGATTTCGCCGAAAATCATGGTTGGCATGGGCACTCTCTAGCGGCGGAGATGAGCTTTCTTGCTTCCTAAATTGACTTGCACCGAAAAAAGGGAATAAACTGGCCTGTGATCCGAGAACCTAGACTCTCCTCTAGAGTACCATACCTGCTTAATTCCTTCACCTTTCCACAGGATCCTATCGCACCTGCAATCATTTCCAAAAATTTGCTTATATTCATCGTCGCATAGATCTCTTCAATAAAACAGTAAGTCCTGACTTGGTATTTCAGCGTCGAGTTTACTTAAGCCAGCACGAAGAAAACATTAATAATGATTAAACTAAGTGAAGACTGGATGTTACTGGTTAAGGCTTTTGCCAGTCTTAGCAACAAAATAAATCGAACATGGTCCGTTATTTAAGCCTACCATTTCACCTTAATGAATGCACGGCTTGGGATTAATTTAAGTACTTAATCCAGCTTCATGAGAATTAAGAAAAATGGAGGTGAAGGGAACATATATTTGAAGCCTCACCAGGCAGGATTACGCCATTTTTCTTTTGAGTTAGATGTTTGAACAGCATAATCGTCGGAGTCCATAAGATATTTGTAAGTCGGAGCAAAGTAAATCCTGCCTTCTTCCCATCCTTTAAACACCCGACCAGCCCTTTGTTCTATTCTTAGCTGCCAAGCAATGAAGGAAAAAAACTACGTGTTAGATCTTAAAATGCCATGAAGAAAATTTAAGGTAAGTTTCTATTTTCTTTGTTTCACTTAGTACTGGCGCAAAAGCACTAACAAACCCAACATATATGAAACAGGAGCCTTGTCTGAAAACAGAATACACCTTTGTCTAGATTAGAATCTCACCTGATCCTTTTCTAGAAGTGCCTGCCAATCATTCTTCTTCAGCAATTCATGTGTATCAGCACAACCCGAAGAAAGGCGATAGTTCAAATCCCCTAACCAAATAATCTTACTGAACAAATATAAACAGAGGAAAAACATTAGAGGTCTACAAAAATGAGTGAAAATTTACAAGATATCTAGTTGATTTTCATTTACTTAATTGATAACAAAAACAAAACTATGTCAGGCCTACTTTTAGTTGAATCAGCGGACAAGGGAGCTTACTCATGGTCTAAAATGCTATGTGGACGAAGCGGCTGTCTGAGATCTCTAAATGAATGGGAAAACCTTGTTCTCTTTAATATTTCTGCAACATCAGAATTTCTTCTGATCTCATCGCCTTCTTTCTCCCCGGAAGTCAGGTGGGTGCAAACAAAGCAAAATGTTGTTTGGTGCAATGTCATGCTAATGGATATTGAACCCTGTTACAGATATAACTAAAAGAAGCTGAAACTAATACAATTGCAGTTTTAACTGGTATAAATGTTTGGTATTCAGCAACAGAGTTAGAATAAATGCAATTGCTGACCTTGTTTCCGAGATATCCCATGATGCCACACCCAACACATGAGACTTTCAGGTTGCTAATATGGTTGTAAAGCTCAGCTCGAACCCACACGCATAGGAAAAGCCCCACCATCTGCTTGCTTGCTGCTAGGCAAAATCGTTGCTTCATTTGACTGCCGTACATGCAAGTGGGGCTAGGAGAGCCTTGTTCAGTTGAATTTGAATTCGAGTTTAGCAATCTTTCAAAATCCTCTTTGCCAAGTTCATCCTCCATTGAGAGTAAGTCAGAAAAGCTGATCATAGGCTTCAAGCTTGCTTCCTGCTCAAGCAACGATAAGGATGGACTCTTTGCTTCGGTGACTTTGCTGTAACACTGGGCAAGTTCTTGGTCACTTATGCTGGTATTCAAAGCTTGACGAATAAGGGAAAGCCACTTAGAAGCTGATCCGTTGTCCCCAGCTCCAAGCACATTGCCAGCATTTAGAGGAACGATTTCCTGGAACCTAACAGGCAGAAAAATTTGATTTAGCGAATCATTCCAAACTTTCTCAATACCCTTATTAACTCTTCAAAAACTAACTTATTGATTCATTTATTGCTTTCTTCTCCAGCAAGTAAACAAGAGATTGAAGGTGGGGGCCAAAAGGAAAATACAGATAAAGAAAGAAGGAAGACCGACAGACTCCTAGTGGGCAAAGTTCAAGCTGGTTATGAGCTGTGGAGCATGTAAAGATGGCGTCAACTGCGGCCCCGGTCACTCCACAGCCAAGTTGAATTGTTGATGCCTTTAATAAAAAACAACTTTATCCACAAATCTACATGCAGTAATCATAGAAGTAAACCAACTCATGTTGCCAAAATCTACATTACTCGTACTCAGAAATGAGTGCCGGCTATAGATGTCAAATATAAATATATTTAATTTTTCTTAAGTTTTTCCGTGTATTTTAAGGGTCATACATATTCCCATATTTATGTCTGAAAATGTGTCAGACATGGGTGTTAGAAATGGATAATTAACCGAAGGCCGATAACCAAGAAACAAAACTATAACTAGAGATAAATTTTTCAACGTTTGAAACGAACAGCATGTAAGGGACGGTGTAAAAAAGCAATTTGGTTTGGACTGTCTACTAATTAGGACAAAGAGAAAAAGAGCAGAGTATTTTACCCAACTACATAGATGTCAGCAGGAGCAAGTGATCTTAGCCATTCTCTTACGTTCAAACCCTCGTGGGGCGACTTTCCTCCGACATTCCATGTCCCTACAAAGATCCTGGAAAACTCCAAAAACAAACCCAACATTATTGCATATATAATCAAATATCACAACAAAACCAAAATCTTTAAATTACGCTAATAAAACACAATTATTGAAAATAATTAAGCATCTTCAACTCCAATAATTCAAGTTTACAACATACTATTCAATCAAGTACTAAAATTATCATCATCATTTGTCTAGACCCGATAATTTTAAACATGAATACGACACAAATACAAGAATAATCAAATTTACACGTGATTTCCTAGAAAATTTTGACGAAGGGCAATGATTTATTAAGCATCCTCAATATTATATAAACAAAAATTAGAAAAGTTGTCGAAAAGTCTAATTTTCAGATATTTATTTAGCTTAGCAAAAATTGCACGTGAATTTTTCTTAATCATAAACCAGAAAATCCAAAAGTCCAAGCTTAAAAAGTTTTCATAACCTAACCTGAGGTTGAGCGAATCGGTGACAGGTGGTGCCTCCGGCATAATTTTCGCCGGTTTAATTCCTCCGGCAACCTCCGTCAACCAGCCTTCTGTTGAAACCAAAAACTCACAGTTACAAGCAAACAACTTAAAAGAAAAAAAAATCCAAGTACTATTACATGGTACAGGGAAGGTCAAATCTAGACTAATATGTACGGAGAAATGATCATATGAAAAAAATTTTAATTTATTTAATATTTATGTATTTTATAATTAAATTTAAATAAAAATTATTATAATTAGTGATTTGAGCCAATTGCGATTTTCTGACCTTTGAACAGGAAAAGTAGAGAGGAGAGTTCAAATCAATGCAGAAGATTTAAACAGTGCCTCGGTAGGATGGTACCATATACCTGAGAAATCTTCCGGTACGATCACGTAATGATCCTCTTCAGAGCAACTCTTCGATCTTTCATCAGTTTTACCTGCCAGAAAACGAGCAGGGATTTTAACTTTGAATCTAAAACCAAAATTCGGAATAAATTTGAAATGAAAGGAGACATATCCGGGATGAGATTTTTTACCTTTTATGGCGCAATCGGAGCGAAACTCGCTTGCTCCACTCAGTAAATTGGAACATTTTCTTACGACTACTTTAGACCACGAAGACTGTAACAGCCCCCCAAAAACAAAGATTCATATTTTCAGCAACCATTAATAAAAATCCGACGAACCTTAGTTAAATCACATCGCCGAGGAAGAATAAAAAATTAAAAAGAAAAAAAGGCAAGGCGCATGTACCTTTGAGATTTTTCTCATATCTTTTCTCATTGCTTGAAACCGCTTGGGAACAGGTCATTTAGAACTGGGATCAAAAACAAGTTGGCAGATTTAATAATGGGTTATTGACTAAACCGTTTTAAACGGCGAAGATTTTTCAGGGAAAATTATATTATTATTAGTTTGAGTGAAGAGTCGATAGTTTAGAAGGTTGAAACTAAATGAAGAAATTCAATGGGAATATAAAAGAACTAGTTGCAGGGGAAATGGAGACAGCTTCCAAGTAAGGAACGCAAATGGAAATGAAGATAGTTAAAAATGGCAGAAAAACAGAGTTTCGATATAATATAAACAGAGTAGGCCACGTTCATCCTTTTCGGTGAATGTTGTTTTTTTAAAAAGAGGCTTTAAAGCGTTAAGACAGGGTGGAAAATGGGTATACCTTAATCATAGAAAAGAACTACTGCAGCTTTTGAATCATATATTTAAAGATTGGATCAAATCAAAGTCTCTACATTTTGCAAAAGTTTAGCCTTTTTTTTGGTACGTCTGTATTTGACTACCATAAAAGTTTGTTTATTATAGTACATGTTTTAGAAAAGAGATCAAAATAGAAGGGGAAAAAGGGGGAAAAGATTGAAAGCTTAAACTCAATCAAGAACACAACCGGAAAGTGAAAGCCCTTGAGAGACCTTAGTTATTCGGGATTTCAATTGCAGTCTTCATTATTATTTTCAAACACGTAATGTTAATTATAATTATGAATATAATAAAAATTATTTTAATTAAATATAATAAATGTTAACATAAAAAATAGCCAAAATCACATAGCAACGATCATCATATTTGGACAGCTATTTAAATTTCTATGAAGATAAGGAAACAAGAATATCTGAAGATATGGTCATAATCTGATTTCCGAATGAGGAAATTTGAGACAAATGGAGTTCCCATAAAGCAGCCGGCCAATGAAACAACAGGATCTCTTAATACAATTATGTGGGTTTTTGATGCAAGAGTGGTCAATGCCATTTGATAATAATTTAAAGGGATAACAAAATTCAGTAAAACTTGAAAAGGAAAAAGACCATGGAAAAATAAGACTTCCTAACTGAAGTAATAATTGCAGACAAAACAAAACGAAGAAAAAAACAAACTAATCCCAAATTAAAATTAAAAGAAAAAAAGCAGTTAAGAAGAACCTGCAACTTTCAAGCTAGAAGTAACAAAAGGAAAGGAAAAAAGAAGAGATTCAGTATGGTTTTATTTTATTTTAATTGAAAAAAAATTTTGAATTTATTCTTTTGATAAAAAAATTATAAGTTAACAATTAAATGAAATAATCTAATATTATTCATAATTTGATTTTAGACTTTATAAATTAGCCACCGTCAATCCATTCTCTTTTTCAATAAAACTTTTCCTTTGAATATGTTAATTAGTTTTATGAATTGTCAATTGTTCGTATATGCTAATATTGTCTTAAACATAATGACATTAGGATTACGGTATGTTTGGACTTTAGACGGCGGACCAAAATAAAAAACTATGGGACAACTATTATTTTTGTTTGCTGACATGAAATTTCTTAGGAGAGCTTTTCTAAAATAAAAGATTTTGCATAATTATTATATACTTTTTTAAATTTTATAAAAATAATTGATTTGGTAAAAAAATATTTGTGCAATATCTATTAATAAAACTCTTTTTTATCCATCTACTAATTTAATTTGATTATACCAAAATTAAAAGTACAACATAATGATGAGTAAGGCATGGATTAAGTTTAAGATCTTCTATGTAGGCGCCATTAATTACTGCATGAAATCAAAACGGTTTTTTTATACGCCTTTTTGGTATGCTAATTAACTATTTTTTATATATATATTTTTACATAAATTATGTATAAATATATAAATTATCTATCGCGTCAGAAGGAATCTGATTTTCTATGCATATATTACATCTCTCGAATTTCAAAAAATCTAGTAGTCATTAATCAAATATTATCTGTCGTGTCAGAAGAAATCTGATTTTTCATGCATCTACTACATCTATCGGGTTTTAAAAAATTTACTAGTCATTAGTTCAATATGATATAAACTACTAACTTTCAATGATATAAAAACATGTTATATAAATAATAAAAATACAAATAAAAATAGAAATTATACAAGAATTGCATATAAATATTGGAGAAATGATAAATATATATATTATAATTTAATATTCTCATACAACATATCAAAAACTCATAATAACTTTAAACTATCAGCATATATCATTACTATCATATTAAAAATTAAAAATTAATAATATTTATTCAAGTATAAATCTAAAATTATATCATTTATCTTATTATTATAAAAAAATATGTTGGGACTCACCTTCTGATATGACAGATAATATTTAACTAATGACTACTAAATTTTTTGGAACTCGAGAGATGTGATAGATGCATGGAAAATCAAATTCTTTTTTGATACGATAGATAATTTATATATTTGTACATAATTTATGTAAATATATATATAGAAGAGAGTCGATTAACAGATCAAAAAAGAGTAGATAGATAATTTTAATCTCTTTATTAATAATTTCAATAAATATCATTTCTTTCTTTGAAATTATTTTTTTCTTTCACTTTCATTTAATAACTATTTATTTTTTAAAAATTTTTTAATTGTTTGAAAACTTGTTATATAAGATGATGAGTTTTCAATAAATTATCGCCCTTCCTCGTTACGAGTTTTCAATATAAAAAAATATATTTCAAAAATTAATTTAAAAATAATAATAAATTAAAAAAAATTTATAATATTTCTATAAAAAACCCAACCACCACCGCCAAGGCAAAATTGCCCTTTTTGTAATTGTTGTCGGCTTTGCTTGGTTTGGTTGAAAGGACTGTAGGCTATGGCTGGCACCCGTTTCGACGCTGATCATTGATTGAGCTCTAATTTTAAGGAGGAAGACCGGCTGGGGGGAATTGTCTAATCCACCTTAGCAGCCACTGATATGCTTTTTTGATTTGATTGTTTGTTTTTGTCAAATCAAATTTCAGAACCATCTTAATTAGAGCGAAAGAGTGTTAGTACCCAGGAATAAATACTAAAAAGTCCAGACTGTGGCAGTTCCAGGGGTTACCTTTTGCCGTTTAAGATATTTTTAGTACTAGTCCAGGTATTATAGCTCCTAATTTTGAATAATGATAGAAACGTAATATATATATATATATATGGAAATATGAATATTTATATAATATAAATTTTAATATATTAAAATTTTTATAAATATTTAATATAAAAAATATAATTATAATATAAAAAATATGATAATGCAAAATAGAGATATAAATTATTACATCTACTTGGCATATATTTGTCAAGATAAATTTTGGATTTGGAAACTAAAAGAAAATGTCTATTTAGATTCATGCTTGGAATTGGAATGTCATATTAATCCACTTCCGTTGGAGTCAAAAACTGAGAAAACCTGGGATCTCTGGGGGCAAATTTTTGATTTCAAAGTGTCTTGTAATCGTAGTAGTTATATTAATGCACCTGATGGCATGAGACGGGAAATTGTTGTAATTCTTGGTGGAACTTAGGTATAGTTCTTGACTTAGAGCCATTGATGATTGCGTACAAAAGAGGGTAAATGTCACTGTTGTAACCAAAATATTGAATTGAAGTGAATTAGTATTTTTTTTCTTTTATCAAAGAAGGTAAGATTCCAAACTGATCTTCAATGAAATGATCAAAAAACAAGAAAAAGAAATAACTTTTAACTATAAAGAATAAAAAGGTTAGATTAACTAGCGTTTATAAATATCTATTAAAGATTTTCATTTTTCCTTTTAGCAAAGTTAATTTTTTTATCATTTCCGTATAAGTTTAGAAACAATTTTATAATTAAATAAATTGTTTTCACAAAATTAAAAGGAACAATAATTATATATATATTTATTTATTTATTTTTGACACCTTAACTGAACTTATTGACATCAGTGAATCTCGAGTCTGAATCAGTTAAACATGGGCGGGTGCAGCAGCTCCTTAACTAAACTTCCCCCAAGTAGTCCAATGCTTGAGGCTTAGCCACGGTTTCTGGCCGCCATGGGGGGGGGGGGGGGGGGGAGGGGTTCCCCAAAATCCCACCCCCCCCCCTCCAACCCTCCAAA
>JBBYHM010000018.1:11902387-11913342 GCA_038381775.1 Adansonia rubrostipa | reverse complement strand
ACATATAAGTAATGTCCATTCCACATCTCTAAGTAACCTTTATTCCCATCCCACCACGCTCAAAATCTCTTATATTTTCATGTTCGTTATTGGTCGATGCCACACAAATTAAGATTATGTTCGACTACTCGTATTACAATAAGTTGTATATGTTATGCTTCAAATAACAACATGAACATGTTTTTATACAAATTTATCGTCAATGGAACAGTTCAACATTCTGAAGTTTCAACTTAAAAATTTTATATTTTATTTAATAGTTTCCACCTCATAGAAGATTATATGAGATAATTATTCCATGCCAGCATATATATTTCATTCAAATCATGTCACTTAATCAAATTTTTGAAAAAAAAATCAACTATTTATTATAAATATTATTACTGAATTGTTAAAATAAGTATTTGTTATTTGATTATTATAGGTAATGTATAATAACTAATTAATTTTTTAAAAAATTTAATTATAAAAAATAATTTAAATAAAAAATATATATACTGATATGACCTAAGTGTTTCATAGGATATTTTCTTTTGTCACTTGTCTCTGCAACTTGAATCAGGTCTAAGGCAATAAATCTTTCTTCTTTTTTTTTTTTTTGGCAAAAAGCAAGAAAATGGGAAAAGAAGAGATATGCAAATTGGGGGGGGGGGTGGATTATGCAAATGATCGCAGAGGTGGGCTAAAACTAGGAAAGATGCATGTTCCAACTTGCATTCATTATCCGTAGGTATTGTTGATTGGTTGTTGAGAGTATTAACTGTTCTTCACCGAAGAACATTGAATGCAGATCAGCCTCGTTAAGTAGCCAGAAATTGTACCACCTAAATGTCGCCAAACCCTTATATACCCATTGCATTCCTTCCCCCTTTTTTGTCAATTCTTTCTCCTTCTTCTTCCTCCCTCTTTTATTGCTCACAAAAAGAAAAGAAAAATCTTTCCTTCTTTGTCTCTTTGCTGATCTGATCAGCTTCTCAAGTTTCAGAGCTTGTTTTTTGCCCTTTTTTTGTTTTTCTGAAGTTTTTAAGAAATGGTCGGCATCTTCTCGTTGGTGACAGGGTGGCCTGGACCAAGTGGCTTTGGTTCAGCTTCTACTGCGGAAGAGGTTACTGAAGGAATCGATGGAAGCAACCTCACTGCTATAATAACCGGTCGGCAATGTCGTTTAATCTCTCTAAGTTTCATGCTTTTTTTGCTTGCCACACGTTGCTATTCTTTCCAAGCCCTTATTTCCCATTGTTTTTAACCTTTTATAAACTTGGTTTATTGGCCTTATCAGCATTTATTTATTTTGCCTTCTATTTTGCACTACGTTATTTGTACAAATTTTGCGTCAAGAATGGGACTGACAAGTTACATCGCGGCTTGACCCCTGTTTTCAAACGTAGCTTTTACCAATGACGTCTAAAACAGGACATATCGCCACCTATGCATGTCTTCCGCTTTGTCTGTTCCCATTATTCAGCATCATTTTAACAGTGATTTTAAACAAAGACATCCAAATCTTCTGTGTCTTAACTTTCCCTTGTTCATCATTTGTTTTTCCTATTCAATGTGATTCAACATATTAAACTAGGTAATTAACCAGATAATTCATTAAACCAGAAAAGAAAGGGTTAATTATTAAATGCTTTTTTTATTCTTTTGAGGGGTAAATGCAGGAGGAGCAAGCGGAATTGGGTTGGAGACTTCACGAGTATTGGCTCTTCGAGGAGTCCATGTCATAATCGGTGCAAGGAACTTGAAAGCCGCCAATGAAGCCAAAAAAACCATTCTTTCAGTATCTGAAACCGCCCGTGTAGATCTTTTTG
Organism: Adansonia rubrostipa; assembly: GCA_038381775.1. Taxonomy (NCBI): domain Eukaryota; kingdom Viridiplantae; phylum Streptophyta; class Magnoliopsida; order Malvales; family Malvaceae; genus Adansonia; species Adansonia rubrostipa. The sequence continues at coordinate 11,911,531 of JBBYHM010000018.1, read as the reverse complement.
AGCTTGACCTTTGCTCTATTAACTCCATTAGAGCATTTGCTAACAATTTCCTTGCTCTTAATTTTCCTCTAAATATCTTAATGTAATCTCTCTTTCTTATTCTCTTTCGAAAGGCTCATTTAACGACCATACTTTCAGATTTCAATTCATTTGTTGGATTAATTTAATGAAACCAATAACAAGATTTACAAAATCTGTTTCAGAAACAATGCTGGGATCATGTTCTGTCCCTTCCAGCTTTCTCAAGATGGAATTGAGGTGCAGTTTGCAACTAATCATATTGGTAACTAAAAACAAATTTCAGTAATTTAATAAATATCCATTTTCAGTATTTCAAAGACTAACCCTTGTTGCTTTTTCTTTTTTCAGGGCATTTCCTCTTAACAGAACTTCTCTTAGACAAAATGAAGACGACAGCTAGAGATACTGGTGTTCAGGGAAGGATTGTTAACTTATCATCAATAGCCCACTCTCACTGTTATAAAAATGGGATCAGATTTGATAAGATCAATGCTAAAGATGGGTAAGCCTGAGAATATAGTTTTATTTAATAATTTTTTCTTTTTTTTTTTGGGGGGTAAAATTTTGTTTCCGTTAATCAACTAATGGTAATGAAGGTTGTGTTATTCTTTCAGCTATAATGACAAAAGAGCATATGGGCAGTCCAAATTAGCAAATATATTACATGCCAATGAACTCTCCCGTCGATTGCAGGTGAAACTTGAAAGTGGTCTTCGTGTTTAAATAATAGCTCAATTTATCCATAGTTTCAAGAAAAAGGTTTTTATTAAGATGTTATGCTATCAAGCCGAGTCCAGTGTCAAAGCTTGACTTATCTAAAGGTTGAGAGCTGCCCATAGATCAAGCTCGAGTATAATTTTTTATTTAAGTTGACTCGATCAAAATTATTATTTAATTAATAAAAATATATAAAATATTAATATAAAAATAATTATTTAAATATTTTTTAAACAATAATTTAAATTAATAGATCGTAGTTAGACAAAAAATTTAAAAAATTTTCAGATCTCAACTTGATCTATGATTACCTCTACAAGAAACTGATACCATGATTTTTTTTTTTTTTCCCAACCAACCAGCAAAAACTGATGCTGATGGATCAAATGGTACATATTACAAATGACCATAAATTTGGCTACAAAAGTTGTTGAACAATGTTTTTTTTTTTTTTTTTGGCTTTTAATGATGTGTAGGAGGAGGGTGTGAACATCACAGTAAATTCGGTCCATCCAGGATTGATTTGGACGCCTCTGTTTAGGCACTCTGCTGTTCTAATGAGTATGTTTTGATTCCAAATTCCACAGCACAATTTTCGTTCTCAATCCCATTTTTCCACCACTGACTTAACTCTCTGCTGCATGGTGTGCGCAGAGTTTTTGAAGTTCTTCAGTTTCTTCCTATGGAAGAATGTTCCTCAGGTACCAAAAAAAAAAAAAAAGAAAAGATTCAAACAAGCTTTTTTCAACTTGAAAATGGAAATTAATCTTAAACTGATTTTTTTTTTTTTATTCTCTCGGTTACTATGATAAATCTTTAGGGCGCAGCTACAACCTGCTATGTCGCGCTCCACCCACGGCTGAAGGGAGTCACCGGAAAATACTTTGTCGACTGTAACGAGATGGCACCGAGTTCATATGCTGGAGATGAGGCTTTGGCAAGGGAACTATGGGATTTCAGCCACAAATTGATTAATTCAGTTTCAAAACCTTAAAATCAAATCAGAACCCTCTCTCCATCCAAAATCAAAATTAGAGTCCTGCGATAAGTTGAAACAGAGGAATTGTTACAGAGTTTTCTTTATATATTTTATGTTCCCATTCTAATTTTTATTAGTAACAGTGTGCTAACAAGGGGTTTCCCCTCTTGGCATAGCTAGGATGATTTTCACCGTGGGAAAATTGTAGCATAAATATAGTTTAAAATTGTTGTCATTTTCTCATGACTGTGACAACAAAAGATAGTTGCTTTCATGCATGCGTGCATTTTTCAATATTTCTAAGGAATAAGATCCCCTATATTCATATTAATATAGTTTCTTATACGTTGCTAATTCAGACCGTGTACGATGGTAAAAACAAATTCCTATGAATTCCGGCATATAGCAATATGATTGTGTTGCAGACTTTGCCCCAGAGTTTAAGCTGTGAAATCCTGCGATAAAAGCTGAGGCAGTACTAAAATCATAAAAATTGCTTTATATATCAAGGTCAAGGAGAAGATAAACATGGTGGTTGATTATAATAAAGCATCAGTGCCTGAAAAATTATGAGGAGGAAGAGGAAATCTCCTCTTCCGGGCTAGAAAAGAAAGCAAATGGTACCATAATTTTAATAAATTCTGATTACTAAAAGCATGTCATCTTCCTTCAAAATTGTGATTAAATTCATGCTCCATTAGCAACAAGATAGGAACTTACACTCGAGATAACATTGCATGCCCACTTTATATTTTGGTGAACAATGAGACTTCTTGTTTGCCACATGTTTTGCTAGGAGCAGCATCTATCTTCATCTTGACCAGAAAGCTTTCCTCTGCTTTTTGCCGTCCAGGATGTTTCCAAGGATAGCCAATGCGTCTTGAAATTTACGGATTCTGAGAAAACCTCTTATCATGGAAACCTCACTATCCGAGCAGTTCGCTTTCTCGATTACCATATTAACCAGCTTAATTAAGGTATCCTCCATAGATAATGCACAGAGTCCTTCAGCCAGCATATAGAATGATGGGAATTCAGGTAAAAATCCTTTCTCAATCATCTCAACTACGAAATCAACAGGCTCTCCGATTGGTCCTCCGCCTCTGCAAAGACCGCGAAATACTATCTTATATGTGACCGCATCTGGAGGGTCAGCCTTCTCCAACATCTCTCTATAAAGCCTCATAGCTTCATTTGCTCTCTTTCGTCTAAATAGTGCTTGAATAACAGGGTTATAAGCATGTGGAGTCAACACCATCCCTTTCATCTGAATAGTTCTAAGGAGTCTACTTGCAACCTCAACTCTACCTGCCTTACAAAGGCCCCCAATCAGGGTTCCATATGTAACAATATCTGGTTCACAACCATTTGAAGTCATGGTTTGGACAATATCCGCTGCCTTTTTAATATCACCAGCCCTGCAAAAGTATGTCAGCAACGAATTGTATGTGAATTTGTCAGGCTTCAATCCTTCCATTAGCATTTGGTCCATGAGCTGAGCAGCCTCTTCTACCCTCCTGCTCTTGCAGAGACCATCGATGAGGGTGTTATAGGTCACGGAATTTCTTGAAACCCCTTGAATTTCCATCTCATCAAAGATTTCCTCTGCTTCTCGGATCCTCTTGTTTTTGCAGAATCCATCAATCAAAGTATTGTAAGTAATAACATTCCGAGCACAACCACTTGACTCCATTTCTTTAAGTAGGCTTAAAGCTTCTTCCAGTTTCCCTCTAGAACAGAAGCTATCAATCAACATGTTGTAGGTAAATTCATCAGGTTGGCACCCTTTATTCTTCATCTCCTCAAACAATTCCCCAGCAACAGTATGATTTCTCGTCAGGCACAGACCTTGTATCAAAGAATTAAACGTGCAAACATCAGGTAAAATTCCCTTACTCGTAAGTACACGTGCAAGCTCAGTGGCCTCTTCAATTTGGTTCTCCTTACACAGGGTGCTAATCAAGGTATTATACGTAACAGTGTTTGGCGAACATTCCCTCAAAATCATTTGGTTTAAAATTTCTACCGCCTCCTCAATCTCACCAATTTTACACAATCCAGAAATCACAGAGTTGTATGTAAACACATCAGGATCAAACCCTTCTTGAAGCATGACATCCATGATCTCCAAAGCATGCTTAACATAACCTGCCTTACACAAACCATTCACCAACGTATTGAAGGTGAACTGATCCGGGTGAAACCCATCATTCGTAGCCATCTCTTGTATAAAATCCAAGGCTTCCTCAACCCTACCTTCCTTACAAAAGCCGTGTACCAAAACATTCACAGTCACATTAGTAACTGGACAACCAGCCTCCAACATTTGCTCTCTAAACCTCAGTGCACCATCCATATTACCTTCATCAATAAACCCTTGTATTATCGTGGTAAACGTTTTCTCATCAGGGCTTAAACCATAACTAGGCATTTCTTCCATCATTAAAATGGCAGGCCTAATTTGATGTGCATTACATAAAGCCTTAATCAATATGTTAAAAGTTGAAACATCAGGCTTAATCCCTCTACTAATCATTCCATTATGAGCAGTTTCTACTAACTTCAACTTGTTCCCATCAACCAGAACATTCAAAAAGAAATTATAAAAATGGGTGTCGGGTTTTAAACCAAACTCACTCTCCATCATCTCAACAACCTCAAGAATTTCATCGTATAAACCAAACTCAGCATAACTTTCAATAAGAATTAAAAAAGTACCTCTACGGAGTTCACAACTAGAGAGTTTTAGTTGTTGTAAAACCTGCTTGATGGAATCAAAGGAGCCGAGTTTTCCCAGTTTGGTGAGAAGTTCCTCGTAGATGGATAAGTTTGGGGTGAAATTTGGCTGCTTTGAGGCCCAATCGAACAAGCGAAGAGCTGAGGACTCGTCGTTTTGGCGGCGGATGGTGTGGAGGAGTTGAGTTGGAGTGAAATCGTGGGAAAGAGGGAATTGGGTTTGGTTTGGTTGAGTCGATGAGGAGGCTATGGGTGAGAATTGTGAAGTGGGTTTCTGGAAGAAAGGGAGAGAAGGAGAGTAAGACCAAGGGTAGCATTTGAAACATGTAGTCGAGGAAGGCATTTTTTTTTTTTTTCTCTTTCTTGTATTATATGTGTGTTTTTGAGTTTTGTTTTGTCTTAAGGAAGAGCGAGACTCAGCTCAGCTCAGCTTTCAGCAGCAAAGCAAAAGCAACGAGTTGCTGAGCGAGAATGATGAGAGATATTTTAGGGTCATTTCTTTCTCCTGGTGCGTCTGAGTCTGACAAAGCAATCCTTAAACGGGAAGACAGAGGAAACAGAATCGACGTCGTTTCCTTGGAGTAAGCAATTTTGTTTTTTTTGTGGTCTGGACTCTGGCCCAAGATTGCAAGGAAATTGAAAACCATGTTTTCTTTTATTTTATTTTTTATAATAGCCTCTGAAGATCCGGCCCAAAAATGAAACTAGTAGCAATGGCCAATAGGCCGCCTGCAGTCGTATTGACAAGTACGAAATATAAAACCCACTTGGCTGGCTAGTTCGCGCATTATCTTCTATCCATTTCTATGCCAATCAATCACATTTTGTCACCTTTCCTTATACTATGGATTATGTTGGAAAATGTGATTAATGAGAAACAAAAAGAGGCATCGCTAATTCATTCATGTCAAATGGCGATTTTTAGCTTTCAATGACCAGGATTCCTTCTTTTTCCAGTATAGTCACTCCACAGTTTTTTAAAATGAAGAACAGCATCACCTTGTAGCAAAACCCATGTTTCTATCCAAACATTGGGACAATCATGTGATCTTGAAAACCAGTCCAACCAACAAGTTGTCGCTTATGAGTAGATCAACTATACGAATATCTAAAGCAATTCATTAATCTATGTAATCCTGCTAGGACTAATGGCAAAAATTTGAAATCAAAACCAAACAAACTACCGACGGCAATCAAACATGTCGAGCAAAAGAAGTTAGTCGAGAAATGATTAGCATCAGAATTAAAAGCAAGTTGGCATCCAATCTTTTACCTAACACCAAAAAACAGCCAAAATTATTATGTATTTAATCTCGCACATATGACCTTAGAAGCCAAGCCTCTTCAGCCACATCAATTTAGAAATTCAATCTACCAACAGCGCAAAAGATGGATTTAGTTTCATCATGATCCGATAAAAAACTTGATGAGATAATACTACACAAAGGCACTCAAGATATAGGTTTTACATATAACAATATCACAGAAACCTGAAAGCACAGGTTTTATCATCGAGACTATGGCAAAACTTGGAAATTGGCATCCTAATTATCCAAGTTCACCATTCCACAACATATAAGCATTTCATTCAAGCAAAGACAACTGGAGAAAACCCCCATTGCAAAGACTAAAAGATACATATTCAGCTAGCACGGCTTTTGATAACGTCAAGACCCATCTCAGTTGGATCTGTTGCTTGCAGTTCCACCTGAATTCCATCCAGTTCTCTCTTGAATCTGTCTTTGGAGCTAGCATATATCATCTTACTCCTGACCCTTGATGTATCAGGAGACCTTCACACGACAAAGAACGTAATAAGTACAAAAGGAAACAACAAAGTACGAGGCACTAAAGATAATTAAGACGATCAAGAAACTTGCCATGCAATGAAAAAAATTCTGCTCTTTTGGACATTCTCAGCCGTTAGAAAATCAAAATCATACACGGCATATCGACATTCATCAGCAGGAAGACTTTTAGTAAAATCCTCATAGCTCTCAGTTGGCTCACCAACCTTCTCCACAATAACTTGCTTCTGCTTCTCCTCAACTTTGAAAACAATGAAGCGGTAGGTTCTTTTTGCCTTAAGCTCCAAAAACTTCAACTTACACTCATCGTGCACGGCCATTCCTGATGCTGCATTGGCCTGAGGATAAGACAATATCAAACGAAAAAAGATCAAATATCTACGCCAAGTCCAATATTTCATTATATATCAATGGGATGCACTTACAACATTGACATTTTCCTAAAGGGGATAAAAGAATAAAGACCAAAACAAAGTGATAATCATCTAGTCTAGTCCCCTTACTCTCTATCATCATGATTTGACCCTGACAAAGTGAAAGAAAACAAAATAGAGCAAAAACTGAACGGATACCCTTTTAAACTAGGTTTTAACTTGATCTATTTCAGCTGCCACCTACATTGGCAAAACATGATGTAGTGACAACATCGCCTATGGATACAGCATCATACTAGGCTCAATTCTTACATCGCCTTGAGAACACCCTAAAATAATAAACAAAATAGCTGTTTGGGCTTGGCAATGGAGCGTCAAAGTTTATTGTTTATGATCATACTCTTATATTTGGAAAAATAAAGACCTTTTTTTTTTCTTTTGCTAAAAAAATAAAAGAGTGCAGACAGAAATAATAACAAACAAAAATATCCAAATCAAATATACAGCAGATGTGCTCAACATATCAATATATTAAACAAGTAAAAATCAGCGGCCAAGAAAAATAAGTGAAAATCGACTATTCAAAACATAGATATCGAAACGTATTAGATTTAACAGCAAATAAAGCAGAATCAAAGGCTAAAGACACTAGAGTCTAGATCAGTGACAGTTCATCTAATTCCATAGAAAAAAAATCAAGTCACTAGAATCCAGATCATAAAATCACATGCTATAGATTTAAAACCTTAAGATCTAGAAACTCAAAATAAATAAATAAAAACAGGAAAAATAAAATAAAATCCACAAACATTTCTAGCATCCCAGCTTCAATAAACAGATCAATCAACCGGTCAAACACCATATCTAGTAAAGAAAAACAACAAAAAAGTGACGATCCACTAGGATTATTAAGAAATTACATAATAAAACAAGAGTTTCAATTTAAAGAAGAATGATTTAAAACCAAAAAAATAAAAAGCAGCTGAAACATTACCATCTTTTAACGAGGATAGGGATCACGATCGACGGAGAAGGGAAGGGAGGAGAAAATGTGGAGATCAAAAAGGCTCCTCCTATGACGAAGGTGGAAAAGGGAGGGAAGGGAATGTTGAAAAAGACCCTTTTAGTTCGGTCAGCCTGCCCAGTAGAGAACTAACATCCTGGTTATATTGTATGTTAAGTTATCGTACGAAAATTCTGTTCACTAATGGAATGTTGCCACGTCGTGTACGGGGAAAAGAAGGCACGTTTTTGTTTGGCATTGTGTCGTGATCATAATTAAAAGCGCTGTGTTAGGGTGGGCTGCGCTGGAGGATAGCTTTACAATCTGGCGGCTTCGATCGACTCCGTTGGATTTTGTAATCTTTTGCAGCTTCTTGCTTTTCTTTACAATTAATTAAATTTAAAAAATTAAATAATTTTCTCATTATTTTTTATATAATAAATGTTATTATATATAATAATTAAAAAAATTTTTTGAAGGCACTCGTAAAAAAATAAAAATAATCATCATTTTGTTGATGCATAAAAAGTTCTAAGCAAAAGAAGACAACATTAGTATTGACATGGAGAAATTGTGAGAAAAGAGAAATAGGGATATTTATTGTGTGGTTGTACGAATAATGGCTCTCTTTGCGTCAATCTAACGCTAATCCAACATTTCACAACATTTTCTTATTAGAATTTTTCATAATTAATAATTCAAGATATTCATAATTAAAATTAAATTTATTAGATTAAATGAATTACTCAATTTTTAACGGGATTTATTAAAAGTTACATTTTATCTCTTTCTCATGCTTCTTTTCTTTTTCTTTGAAATTACAATACCTTTTTACCAAATCGCAAACTACATTAAACAATGTCTCATGAATTTTCCTCCCATATATTTATATATAACCTCTTTCTCGTGTGGTACGTGCACTAAGACTCTCTTTGGCATCAGTATTGTGGCGCGATTTTTAAAAGCAAAACCCGAGACAAGAGACAAGAGACATAAGAGGGCTTAAAATTAAGATTATTCATTTGGATGGTTTGATAAAAAAATTTTAAATGAAATTAATTAATTTTGTTAAAAAAATTAATCGATTTTTTTATATAATCAAACTAATTAAATAAATCAAATTTTGATATATTCGATTAATTAGTTTAAATAAATTGATTTATTAAATTTTAAGTTAGTAGATTATATATTTGATTTGATTATAAATTTAACTGGACTATTAATATATATAAATATATAAATATTAGATATTAAAAATTTAATTAATTTAATTGATTTAATTAATAATTTTAATAACTGATAATAAATTAAATTAATTAAATAAATTGATATAACTATCAAATCAATTTAACTAAATTAAATTAACATAATTTCGTCGGTTGAATCGATTACACAGTCCTGCTTAAAATTGTTCGAAGGTTTTTTTATTTTTTTTTTTATTTTTTAAGTTTTTAGATTGCTTCAGCGCCAGACACGGAGTCGGGAGTTCCCTTTAACCAAAACAGG
>JBBYHM010000018.1:11875596-11885925 GCA_038381775.1 Adansonia rubrostipa | reverse complement strand
ATGTATCATTCTTTTTAGAGATGGATAAAATTGCTTTAAAGTCACATACAATGGTAAAGGTAATTCAAAACGGGTAATAAGATCACTTCATTTAAAGTTGCTACACTAGAAGTTATTTTGGTGAAAATTATTTCACTAAATACATTTTTTAGAAAAAACTTCTTCATCAAAAAGCTTACCCATCAAAAAAATATTTTATAAAGGTGTTTCATGTAAGATTACTTCAAAAAAAAATTAAAAAAAAAAAGCAAAAACAACTTCAAAATATGACATAATTTTTAATTAATTTCATCATTGGGATGTTTTGAAAAAGTTGATTTAGTGAATCAAATATGAAAATAATTAAAAGATCACTTCTTAACACTCTAAAGTATTAGTGTTTTTCCTTTTCTTTCAAAACAAAATAACAAACTTCTCTTTACTATTTATTATCTCCGATAATCTAAACTTTCATTAAACAAATATTAACACTTTTAGTAATGGACAATCTAAAAGCTCTATGAAACTTGATTCGTAGTTCTCTCTTCTTTAATTTCGTTCTTAGTTTTGTCTTCCATCATATTTAGCCTTGATCTACTATTTATTTTACACACCTTTTTTACAACTGCCGATCGTTACACTCAATACTTCAGAATTTGCTTTAATCTTCCTCTCCATTGTCTTCTGCTTCATACTTTTTTTGCTTGTTTGCAACTTGTTCTCTTTTTACCAAACAATCTTCTGCAAGTTACTTCTAAAGTTATATATTTACTTATTAATAAGGTACATAATATGATTCATTCATAATATATAAATTTGTACACTAATAATATATCAGTTATAAACATTTGAGAATACATAAAGCTATCATTGAATCAAATACTTAATTATTTAGCCAGTGGTAAATCTTTGACTAAAATTTTAGGATTGGCAAAGCAAAGTAGCTAGTACCATAACAATGGGCGTACGTTTTTATTATGGTACGAGTACGCATTGGTATATTTTGACGTACCGTCATATGTTTATTGGTATTTTTCAAATATTTTTCCTATATATTTGCAACATATTTTCAAGTTCCTCAACAAAATATATATCATAGAGACATGCTAAAATACCTCCATTACATATATTTGCATATATGTTTATATGCAAATATAAATTTTAAAATTATAAATATTGAATATCCAAAATTTTTAAATATCAAATAAATAAGTATAAAAATATTATAAAAATATAATGAATTATTATTTAGGTTAAATAGCCTAATTTAATGATTGCATTTCATTTTAATGTAATTATGAAAAAAATAATGTAATTTATTTTTAAATGTAATTAGGTTCAGTAACCTAATTTATTTTTAAATAAAAATTAAAAGTGATCAAGATGTAAAAAAAAAAAATTAGTTTTAAAAATCAAATAAGTGTTTTTTGTTAAAATATCTAAAGATCAAAATCTTTTACTAACCTATATGTACTAGATTGACCTGATAGGTATAAAAACCAAAATTGTTCGATACTGATATCGTTTCGTGTTACCTTAAAATTAGTTCTACCAATTAGCATGGGTTGTACCATACAGTAAAGACTACTATGGGTAATATAAAATATCCACATTTTCCTCATTTTTTTAACATAATATCCATTGCGATATATACTTTTAAAACTTAGTAGATTTCTTCAAGATCTACTGAAATATAACACATTATAAATCTATAATTTTGTTCCATTTAGGAACATAAAATGGATTTTTCCACATCATTCTATTGCATTCGCAGTACTAGATATTATATTAACATCAACTTCAGTTAATGTTAATCATAAGAAATACTTTTTATCATGAAGATTTGTTGAGTTATATCACTGTCCATTAAACATATGTCATCTTCTATAATATCAAATTTATTTTGCATTATGGAGTAATACAAAAAAATAATTTTATGAATTAGAAAAAGATAATAAGAAAGAAATATGCATGAAAGTATTACTCATATTAAGTAAAACTTTATTGAAAAATTTCATATGATAACCTTTAAAATAACATATACATAAAGATATTTTATTGGTAGACATTTTCATCCCCAATCAATTAATCAATTTTAGCATTAGGATTCTCAAAAAATTAGAAACATCAAAATCAACATTTAATGGAATTCAAAATCATAAGTAGGATTAGTAAGTAGACAAATTTACTTTAGCATTTTTTTTCTCTTTTTCTTTTTATTTTAGTTATGCTTTGTAAAAATCAACTAGATGTTTGAAGTGCAGCATATTTGAGACCAATGACCTATAGTTCTACACCTATAGTAAATATTATCATTGTTTTGCATTTTATTACTCTTTTCAAGATTTTGATATTAGGATTCTCAAAAAATCAGAAATATCAAAATCAACATTTAACTAAATTTATTATCATAAGTAAGATTAATAAGTTCAGATAAATTCACTATAGCATTTTTCTCTTCCTTTTTTTTTTTTTTAATTATGCTTTGTAAAGATCAACTAGATGTTTTGAAGTGCAACATATTTAAGAGTAATGACCTATAGTTCCACACTTATAGTAAATATTATCATTGTTTTGCATTTTATTACTCTTTTCAAGATTTTCCTCATTTTTTCCCATTGCTTTTTATTCTTTTCAACACTTTTGCTTTCAGAACTTAAAGGAGGATTAACACATATCCAATAATTTTTCCTATAGCAACCAATTTTACCACTATGGGTTCATCCACAACTTTGAGAAAAATGTCATGTTCAATTCAGAGAATGGTTTTTAGCCATTTGGATGAGATAGTAGTTTTCTTCAAAAACTCATTGTTTTGTTTAGCCATAAGTAAACAAGAAATTAGATAAAAGCTTTTGTAAATCTACACTCTCAATATTACTAATGCAAGAGCACGTTTGAGGCATGCTATGTCGAATATATATTTCTAACATATCCTCATTAATAATTTTCTCTTCAAGTAATTTCAATTTGGAGCCAAAATAAGTTTGAATTATTTTCTCTTAAAGTTTTGAAATCTTGGAGCTCTAAATGGATACTCATACCAAGCTTTTGGAAGAATCACCATTTTTTGGTGTTCATATCTCTCATTTAAACTATTCCAAGATGTTAATGGGTCTTTAATAGTAAAGTATGCAGATTTTCAATTCTTCATGTAAAATGGTGTTAAAGAAAAAACATTACTTTTGAGTAATCCTACAGAGATGCTAGGGTTCCTTCTTTAATAGTATTTCCAAAATTTATAGCATTAAGATGAATCTTAGAATCAAGTACCTTTGGCAAATAATTTCTTCCTGAAATATTAAGGCAACAAATTCAAGCTTCATGGACTTTTTAAAGTCACGTGAAATAAAAAGTCCAAAGTTAGGTAGATATTAAGAATCTAAATAGTAAAAATATTCATCTCACGTTATCATATTATAGAACATGAAAAGATATATACTTTGATCTTAAATAAAAAGATATATTAAATTTCTAGATAACAAACATAAGAGAAATCAAAATTCTCACCTTGAGGTAATGAAAGGAAACTTGAAGGATTTTGCTATACTATTAGACACTTGATCATGCTAATAATGTGTTCTAAATAAAATGAAGAGAGAAAAGTAAAGAGAAATCAAGACAAAAGGAATATGAACTTTAATAGTCTATTTCTTCATAAACTAGTTATGTCACTAATATTTTTATCTGTATATTCTATAATTATCAACTTTACTATCTAATTCAGTGTTGAAAAAAATCAAATTGGATCTATCAGTTCAACCTGTTGATCCGAAGATTCAAAGATATTCATCTAATTGGATTTTAAAGAACTAAATAGAACCGCCATAAATCAAAAAATAGAAATAGGAAAAACAGAGAAAACCAGATTTAAGATATTAAATTCAAATTTAAACTCAAATTTAACCAAATTTAAACTAAAATTGAAGCCCCAAAAAAAAAAACTTGATTAACCAAAAAATTTAAAACCCACTCCTCCCAAAAAAACCCATTTTCCCCTATTATCGCCCCTATCCAATATCCTACCCCACCAATCATATGCAAAAGTTGCTTTTATTACTATTTTTTTGTTGATTTTTCTTTTTCTTTTTTTTTTTAATTTGTTTGAATTTTTTAATTATTTTTGTTTTGTAATTACAATTTACTTTTTTTAAATCCTCAATCTAATCGTACTAACGTGTCCCTAGTATTTACTCATCCACCATTATGCAAAATCTGCATGCTTTACACCATTTTTTTTCCTTTCACCGGCTCTTTTTTTCATCCACATAAATATACGCACACGTTTCTAGAAATAATAAAGGTGCCTGGATTCATATCCCTTCTCCAGATCTTGTTCGAATAACTTCAGAATTCTTCAGCCACCATTCTTTAATATTGGGAATTGAATTTGGTTTACTTATATTTAAAGTATGATATATAAATTTTGAATAATTATGATTAAAGCATGTGATACATGACTCGACAGATTGAAGAACCAGAAAGGCATACAACGGACGGGCAAATCTGCGTAAGCAATATAAACAACATAATTCACAAAGCCGTAAGGTACGTCAAACAGTAAATAAAAGTGAGAGGGATTATACAACCCAAAAAACTCAAGACGCAACCGAATGAAAAGAAAAATGTATAGCCATCATCGTTGCAGTGAGAATTATACAAAATGTAACTGTAAGGGATAAGCAAACATTTGTTGAAAAATAAATCCGTGCAGTGTGTAGTCTGCGTGAACCAGTAGACGTTAAATTTCTTGCAACGATCGATGAAAAGGACTTCAATATATAGCAGAAACACACACACACACACACACACACATACGTATATAGATATAGACGAACCTCGATGAACAAACACCACATATATATAGATATGGACGAACCTCGATGAACAACTACCGCCTTAAGCTCTCCACTATGTAGTCCGCGTAGAGATTCCTTCAGAACAGAATATGCAAATAAAATTAGAACTCTATTTTGAAACCGTTAAAGACAAGCAAAAATAGAGAGTTTGTGAATTCAGATCTGAAGAGGACTTACATTCTACATTCATAGAATCTATGTTACTTCGACTCTTGATTTTTCTTGAAATACTATGTTTTACACATTTTCGGACATGGATAAGGGACTATGATCTTTCAAATTTATGGAAAAACATTAAAAAAAATGATCATAGTGGGTCAGTCACATAACCATACCCAAAAGTCACTCCCTAGTTTGAATAACATAGCATAAATAATATTTATTAAAAAAAATGAGGAAAATGAATTTATAATAGCACGATCATGCTGACATAATGACCGTCAAATAATGTGGGGTGATAGATGAAAATTTATGCCAACCATATTTAGCGTGAGAAAAGAAAGTCTGATATAAGTAGAGCATGTCCTTGTCTTGCAAGAGGCACAGTGGGTTAGAGACGGAAAGTATGATTTACATTGAATGCTGGATTGCCTGATAAGCAGTAGAGGCTGGCAGAAAGTCATTAACAGCAACTTCCTTATTCTCATTCTTCTTGTCTGAAGTATTTGTTAGGGCAAAAGGAAGTTAAAAATGCTTTAGATAAGGAGCAGTTTTAAAATAGATATCCTTGTAGAAGTTACATACAGCACTTGGTTACTTACAGTCCTCAAAGAAGCGGCGAATCTCAGCCAAACGGTGAGGTGGAAGTTCCTTGATATCATTGTAGTGGCGGTACTCAGGATCATCAGCACAGACAGCAATAATCTTGTCATCTTTCTCACCCTACATTCGTAATTGCACATTTTTTCTCACTTGCTTTCAAACAGATATTCAAGAGTCAGGAGTATTTTAATCAGTGGTTAATGAATACCTGATCAATCATAGGCATCAAACCTATAGCTTTAGCCCGAAGAAAGCATCCTGGAATAACTGGTTCCTGCATGTGTTTCAATGGTGACATAAGTATCGCCTAACAAGATTTAGACCCCTTGAATAAGAAAATATCTTTAAGATAAAAATTACAAGCACTGGTTTTGGCATTGGAAGGTGTACGGACAAAATAATTATTTTAGTCAATTACAAGCACTGGTTATGTCAATCATAAAGTGCACTGGACAAACCAAAGCTATACAAGAGAGTGTTTCGAAGCATGAGACATGGTACGTAACCGTGCATTAAACTAAGATATTTTCTAAAAATGTGGGTCAAACAGTATACCTGCATAATAATCAGGACATCCAGGGGATCATTGTCTTCACAAAGAGTACGAGGGATGAAACCATAGTTGTGAGGATACACAACTGATGAGTAAAGCACACGATCAACCTGCAAGTTCATGCACCTTTCATCAGCAACAAATTAGGAATCTATAAGATATAGCAAGTTGATTTGGGTAGTAATCAGTTGTTACCTTGATCAGACCACTTTTCTTGTCAAGTTCATATTTCACCTTGCTCCCTTTTGGAATTTCAATCACCTGCACAAATTAGCCTCATCCTCAATATAACAACAATCAAGTAAGAACTCTTGAATGCTTTGTCATTTATAAAGACTTTACTATCTTTCAATTTTAAAAGAATTGCATGAATGTTAACTCCTCATAAGTTTTCTCGAATAAATCTCAATCATGATAACTGAGAAATATGGTCATGTTAAAAGATCTAAAAAGCCAAATGTTTGTAAGGAATGTGTTTGAGATAATCAAACGCATAGATATTCTAGGAATTTATGAAGCAATTATATTCAGGATGCATATATGCTAACAATTACGTAGGATACATACACAGTTGAAAACCATCGGAGCTCCAGGTCCTATAATAGAAATTATAAATAGGAGGAAAAGTAGTAGATTATTAGATTCACAACAAACCAAGAGGAATAACCCAAAAAGAACTTATAACATGGCTTAAGTTGACATTGATTACCAATCTCAAGATCATGCCATGGGTGAGCAGCAACAGACCTCCTGGTCAATGATGAGAGGATCCTTTCATTCAAAGGAGGATGCGAAGAGCAGTGAGAGTCAGACGACTTGGTTGGATTCTCAACTGTTGGAGCCATCTCTGAGTTGCAAACAACGTATCAGTAACTAACTTACAACTGCGCTACAAATTCCATAAAAGCGTTCCTCGTTAGAAGTATGCAACGTGAATAAACAATTAATCACAAAATTTTCATTGATCTGTTTCAATTTTTTTAAAAATTTTCCTTTCAATTTATCATCATATTGCTTAACCAATCAAATGCTTGTAAAACTAAGTAAACAAAAGAAATTGTCGCCACACATTGGGTGGAAGCCTTTTCAGAAAATTTCGTAAGATTTGCATGCTACATTGAACTTTTCAGATTGGAAAGCTTAAGGTTTTTTCCTCAGCAGCAGAGAATCATCAAATATAACAATAAACAAACATTGAAGGCAAAACTCTGAAGAACCTAAAAGAAAAATGGAAAAGGAAAATAACAAAACAAAAATCTCTTCGTATTCAAAATTTTCTTAGTCTGTATCAAGTTAAAGTAAGCAAAGAATTCATTTAATAAAACAAACAAAATGATTTCCTAGCAGAGTTTCTCACACTTTCACAGTCGATTTTGTAGAAAAACATTTGGAAATTAAATAAATCCCTTAGTATAAACTTAGCAAACACAGATCTACAAACTAGTACCACTTAAATCAACAGAAAATGCTAGAAGGAGAGAATACAGAACAAACCAACCAAAAAATATATATATAAAAACTGATTTCAGCTCAGGATCAAGGCCAGATGAATTTTCATCAAGAAAAACAGCTAATTTCCGACAAATTTAAAGCCAAATGTAGGAAAATGTGTATCTTGAAATTAATGCTACAGCCGACATACAAGTTACAACTTGCAACAAGCAGAAGCAATCAGATCCAAAAGAACAGAGCAGAAACGTGAAGAAACAGAACATAAAAACCAAAAAGATTAAAGAAACGAAAATAAAAAAAAAAATCTAACTGTTGAAAAGGGGATTGGAGTTGTACCTGCAACGGTATCCAGTCCTTGCAAAATGAAGCTTTCAAGAAGCTTAAGGCAAAAAAAAGAAAGAGAAACTCACCGATCTCTAAAACAAAGAGAAGAAAAAAGAGAGAATAAAAGAAAGAATGATGAGAAGAAAGAAAGAGGCCTAATTGGAGACGGAGAGAAGAAAGCTGTACGGCGTTCCCGCTATATCTTTCTACGTTACCATTGAAAGGCAATCCCTCCCTCGACAGAAAAAACAAAAAAAAAAAAAGAGAGACTTTCAAAAAAGTAAAGTAAAAAAAAATAATTATTCAAAACTAGAAGTCACAAAAAATAATTTTAAAAAATAATAATTATTAAAATTATTAATAAAAAATTATAATTATCATTTTACTCTTACTTTTTTTTTATTGTGTCTCATATTTGCATTATATCCTTTTAGAAGAAGAGTTTGGATTTATATATATAAATTATATATATCAATTATATATATCAATTCTATATATTAAAAATAATACTTAAAAATAATAAAATATTAAAAAAATTTATTAAATCTTGAGTTACTATTTAAAAATAATAAAATATAAAAATATATTTTATATTAAATCATGAATTATTATTTACAAATACTAAAAAATAAAAATATATTTCGTAGTAAATCTTAAATTATTATTTAAAAATAATTTAATATAAAAATATTTTATATTAAATCTCGAATTACTATTAAACTTTGAATCTTGAGTCGTACGTTTAGTTATAGTCATTTTGTATGTCTAGTTAGGGTGAGTCATACATCTAATTATGATGAGTCGTACATCTAATTATAGTCATTCTTACATCTAGTTATGGTGAGTAGTACATCTAATTATAATAAGCCATATATTTAGTTATAGCTATTCGTATATCTAGTTATGGTGAGTCATATATCTTGTTTTAGTGAGTCGTATATCTAGTTGTGATGAGTTATACATCTAATTATGGTGAGTTGTACATTTTAATTATGGTAAGTTGTATATCTAGTTATGAGGAGTCATACATTTAATTATCGTTAGTAGTACATTTGGTTATGGTGAGTCATAATTTAGTTATGGTCATTTGTACATTTGGTTACTATGAATGGTGTATTTAATTATACTTGTTCGTAAATTTAGTTATTATTTTTATATAATAATTCGAGATTTGATATATTTTTTTATTTTTTATTATTTTTTATAGCAATTGTGGATTTAATTTGGAATAATTTTCATTATTATGTAGAATTTAATATGAATTATTTTTTATTATTTAATATAAAATATCTTTTATTTGTATTTTTTAAATAGTAATTTAGGATTTAATATAAAATATTTTATTTTTATTATATAATACATATTATTTTTATTTTTTAAAAATAATTTAAATTTAATATTAAATATTTTTTAATTTTTATTAATTTTTAACTAGTTTTTCAAAATTTAATATAAAATATTATTATTATTTTTTTATTAGTTTGGCATTTAATATAAATTGAGATTTATTATGTATTATAATATATTATATCTATAATATACATTGTATGTTATTATATAATATACAATAATAAACAATGCATTTTATATATATAATATATATTTTATATATGTGGGAGATACTTTTCTATATTATATATAATATATAATAATATATAATTTAATTTAAAATATTTTTATATTTTATTATAATTGATATATATTATATAATATATTATTATTTTATATTTATAATAATATGTATTATATTATATATGTATTATATAATATGATATATATAATATGTATAATATATATTATTTTTTAAAAAAATAATTTTGATTAAATATTAAATATTTTTAATTTTTATTATTTTTATATTAATCAAATATATAATATAATTCGAGATTATTTTATAATTAGAGATTTAATATAATATTATATATATAATTATACATAGTATATATAATATGTGGGGGACATATATAATATTATAATATATTATATATATACTACATATTATATATTATATATATTAATTCACAATTTAATATATTTTTATTATTTTTAATTAGTAAATAAATATTTCATAAAAATATTTTTAATATTTTATATTGATAACTGGCTCTCCCGTTAAAACAACAAAGTAGTAGAGAAGAGTAGGTAAAATGATAATTAATTTTTATTAATAATTTTAATTATTATTATTTTTTAAAAATTAATTGTTTCGATTTTGCTCTTTTGTAATAATTATTATTCTATTTTCTTTTTCGGAATTCTCCCAAAATTAAGAAAGTTCCCCACGTTTCATTTTTCAAAGCGGTGCAGGTGAGAAATTAGAAAAAAAAAAAAAAAAATTGGGGATATTCTTTCTGCGGAAGCGAATCCTAGTTGTAATATCCAAGATTACGCGTTTGTGTG
>JBBYHM010000018.1:11835022-11852130 GCA_038381775.1 Adansonia rubrostipa | reverse complement strand
TAATGATTTAAAAAATATATATTTTAAGTGATCTCTTTGCATACCAAGGATCCACTTTAGAACCTTCTAATAATTTCTTTTTAAGAGTCAATAACTTAGTTCTGACATCTAACCAAATTGGATGAAATATGGTTTGGTCAAAGATCGGCGTTGCCGTATGAAACCTTTTTGACGAGCGCACTCAGGTAAATGGTTGCCGTATGTACCCGAATAAAAGTGCTAAAACTTTTATTGATACATCAAAATATTATTTGAATATATAATATTTTAAATATTATTATAAGATAAAAAATATATTAATATTATATATATATATATATATATATATATATTATCAAATCTATTGTCTTCTTGCTGGAAGGGCTACCATCTGATACAGTCATATATCCGTAGGAACCTTTCATTTATTTATTTAATACTTGTACAATCTATTGCTTGATTTTCTTCAATTGAATGGCATATTTTTCATTCTCAACAAATTGGCCGCGTAGAGTATTTAGACATATAGGCCATGATCATGAATAGGATTGAAGTAATCCCTTAGAATCGATGTACTCGATTGAAATCAACTAAAATTGGTTAATTCAATAATTTTGACATTAAATAATTTAAAAATATATATTTATTTAGTTCAATTGGTTACCGAATAAAGCAAATTAATAATTTTATTATTTTATTTTTAAATTTATAATATAATACAAATACAATATAATTTATATAAATAATTAAAAATTATACATAATATACCATTTATTTTATACAACGTTAATATAAAATAATTTTTATATAATAACACAACTACGGTCATTTCTATCAAGATTCAAAACCAATTAAACCATTAAATTAGCCGATCTAAATTAATTTCTGGGTAGATATTTTTATTTGATTAATTCCATTCATTATTTCAAGTAAAATCAATTAATTTGTTTTGTTCATTGCCTATGAACAATAGGAATAAAACGTTGAATCATGAAAAGCAGCTTTTGAGGTATTTTAAGTTGCAATTATTTCCCAGGCAATAAGTGGATTTATTGTTAAAGGGATGTGCGGAATGATATGACAATTATTTGGGGGATGAAATGAACAAAGCTTAATTAGTGGAAGCTACTCGGAGAATTCTTACGAGACCGAAAATAAAAATATAATTTGTTTGCATATTTGCACAAATGTCAAGAATTTGCATAAGCGCTAAACTAAGACTACAGTGTTAATACTATTAATTAAAAGATCATTATTATGTAAATTACTAAAATAAAATAAAACACGATATGATTAATTAATTAATTAATTAATCAAATTGTTCTAATTTTGAATGATAATCACATTTCGAAAGAAATGGGGAGAAAGATCTTATAGGACCATTCTATTCAGTTCAAACCCAAAACTGCCAGTTTATTTGTAACAAAGTTTTCAACCCAGCTTTATCAATGGTGGATGACCTACTTCAAGCATTGCGTGTGTGTATATATGTTTTTATAAGTGTGACTATATAATATATATATATATATATGTATATAAACATGCTTAAAATATATAATTATGATAATAAATTTTAAAAGGTAAATCCATTTATTTATAAAATATGTAATTTTTTATCAAATGATATGTGTTATTGAATATTCAAATATTAAAAAATAAAAAAATTAATAATTTTAACCAATAAAACTATTTTTAATAAAAAAATTAAAAAAATGAAACCCTCAATCACGTGAACTTTATTACCCCTATCAATGTCTTATTAAAAAAACGCATCCAAACGCACTAAAACGTGTGCTTTATCTAAAGCACTTCTATTGTTCAGTGCTAAAGGACAAGTTGCAGCAGCACCAATAGAGATTCATGCCATTGACAACACTGTCTCAACCTAATCTATCTCCTGAACAAGAAAATGCCTTCGAATGTCGGCTTCTTCATAAGCTGGATTCCATATATTCATACCTTTCTCAGAATCTCCATTAGCAAATATATAAACCCACACACATGTATATACATATATATATATATATATTAAAAGCCAAGTTTATTTCCTTTTAATTAAAGAAGTAGGTTACCTACCTGAAGACCGATTAATCCATCTGAAACCCACCTATGAGCCATGTGCAAAAGATATATAAACATATCAACAATGAAAAGTGGTTTAGTACTGAATGGAAAAAAAAATCGAAATGCATCTTAAAAAGAAAAGCTAGCACCTAATTAATGTCGTGTGGGGCTTCCATGTAATTACAGATATGATTTTGAGCTTCCATGAATTGAAAGCTTATTTATTGTGATGGGCCACCATTAAGGACTAAATAGCCAATGCCATGACTATGCTCTCAATTATAAGCTCTGTTCTTGCCCTGTCCTTCTCGTTTGTCCAATTTCTCAAGGACTCTTTTACAATGACTCCATTAGCAGTTTGCTTAAGCTTCAATGGTGTTGTGGTTTGAAGAGTAGGATTGGAATTCTCTTTTAAAAAAAAAAAAAACAAAAAAATGTTCTTTAAAATCACCCTAAATCATAGTTTAGAACTAACCCATCAACAAAAACCTTCTATATTATTCCCAACATTTAAACAATTATAAGATCTATAAAATTTCAGATTCAAATTTTGAAAAAAAAAAAGGAAATTCAAAGTTTTTGACACAAGAAATAAGGTAAAAAGTTGCAATAGTTGAGATTCGGATATTAAACTAATTAAATGTTATTTTTAAGAGTAATGACATGAATCAATTAAATTAAGATTATAATTTAATATTATTTTTCTTTACTCTTTAGTTTTCTGGGTCAAAATTTGGTCACCATTCATCTTTCGTGTGCTAGATCTAGAAAATGAAGAGTTAAACCCAAAGAAAAAGGCTAAAAAGACATGGCTTAAAAGTACCATATGCTTTTCAAAGTACACCTTTGATGATTAGCTTAAAGCAATCATAATTGGTCATGAAATTTGCAATTAATTTACTCTATAAACAAACGTGAAGCTCTTATGAATCCATATTTCTTAACAATATTTTATTTGTGTTGACAATGTTGTTAACCCCTCCACATGATTTGCGTGGTCACTAATTGGTTTTTTCTTTAGCAAGCTTTTTGATACATGAAGATTCATAAGTGGGATTTACGTCGTTTTACAGGGTCTAAGAGTCTTTTTCCAGTTAATTTTCTAAACCCGCTTGCATTTGGTATTATTTAGATCCGTTCATAATTAGAGTTACCTACTGATTTATACGAGCTAAGTTTTGAAAAAAAAATTTATGAATTCGAATTAATTCATCTCAACTTAAATAATATTTAATAATAAATATATTTTTATTTAAATTTAATTATAAAAATATATAAATATAAAAATAATTTTTAATATTTTAATATCTTTTAAATAATGAAATGGATTATCAAACCAACTCCAACCCTGTCAAAGAAATCTCGGCCTGGCCCATGGAGGCTTTAGCGTTATCTTATGCTTGTCAATTGCCAACATTTTTCTATGAATTGGCTAAGCAATGACGTTTAACTGCACTTTGGCTGATTCTATTCCATGGGAAAAACATGATATTCAGGCATTTGCTTCAATAAATCTCATTAATTTATAACGATTATGAAAACAACAATGAACGCTTTCATCAGTTGACTTCGGCACCAAGTTGCGGTTTAAAATTATGCAAATGATTTCTTAATTAACTTTCGAGACGCCTCTTCAAACTTTGTTTGATATCAAAACGAGTAAATTAAGGTGGTAGGAACCCTCTTTCGTTGGAAAAAAAAACACAGACACACACACACACACACAAATTCTGAGCTCCGATTCTGAAGTGTTGTTTGGATTTTTCTGAAGAGCTAATCAAGAAAAAGACAGTTGTCTAGGATCAAGCTGAGTTTATTATTCAAGTGACTCACCTAACTACCTGTTCGATATTTGTCCAGTTCAATAAGAACCATTACTTTTCCTGCGTTATGATTTTAAGCTATGCTTAGTTTGGCATTTGACAACTCTGTTTTTCTGGTGATTGTCCGATTGATTTTAGCTGAAGTTCACAAGCAAACCTGTGCCTAGTGATTAAATCAGGCTTTGTTATTCCAACCTTTCATTTTTCTTGAGGTATCTATTTTTCTTGAAGTATCTATATTCGACTCATATCTTGAGGTACGAAAATATATTTATTTGGGAAAAACTTAAATATATGAAAAAAAATTTTAAAAAATAAATATACTCGTATAAAATATATACTCAAATTTGATATTCATACTCGAACGTGAATAACATATAAAAGCAAGTACAAGAGTGTGGGTTCTAAAATCGCAGAAGGCTTTTGGCAGAGATTGAGAGGAATAATATTTCTTGTTTTATCTGCAGCAAGGTAATTGATCAATGTTTTTCCTGGTTATCACAAATGCCATTGAACCAACCCGAAGATGGGAATGTAATAAAGCAAAAATGGAACCATGCATGAATTTATCTACTAAATATTATGGAAAGAATCATATGGATGGCAATTATAGGTCGTCACATGAAAAAGATCGAAATTGACTCAAAAAATAATGCCCTTCCAAGAGACCTCCTTGATTTTATAACCAAATATTAACTATCCAAACTAAACTACACGATCGTATGGAAGTCAAAGTCAAAGAAACAAATAAACTTGAGGCCAGGGTTGGATAGATGACTCAGATTTAGTTGCTGAAACCGAAAGATATTGTAAAACACTTCGTTGAATGAGCTTAGGGCTTAACCCAATCGGTTAATGCAATTACCATTGAAAGATGGCCTCCAATTGGTTCCTCCATCTTTGGACTTCAGTTTTCTTTGCAAAAAATGAACTTCATTGCATTATCAAAACAAGTCTAAATTTTGAGCACAAGATTGTTGGCATGATAGAATATACTCTTTAGATATCTGGCTTATAATCCTATTCATTTTCAGCTTATATGATCGATTGCTTTAGTTTACTGCAAAATTGTATCTGAATTTCAGCTT
Organism: Adansonia rubrostipa; assembly: GCA_038381775.1. NCBI lineage: Eukaryota > Viridiplantae > Streptophyta > Magnoliopsida > Malvales > Malvaceae > Adansonia > Adansonia rubrostipa. Next base: position 11,847,176 of record JBBYHM010000018.1, on the reverse strand, counting down.
ACAAAGTAAGATCAATCTAGATTGATAATTTGATATTATCCCAATGAACTTATTATTATTGAAGTGCATGTCACAGTCCAGCTGCTCCCCAGTGATCCACAAGACAAAAAAACCTGTTAACATCAGGGTTTTCAACTGACGATTTCAAGCAATATAATTGGACCGGCATTAGTCCCTCGAAAACGAACTGTTCATTACTTCCATTATATTTTCTTTTCAGGACAGCTCGGCAGCTGATCCTCTCATGACGATGGATCCCTCTCGAGAGACTTCAATAAAAATTAACCAAACATATAGACAAAAACAGATTATTAATTTAACAAACCTAAATTATATATATATAAAAAAATGGTGTTTGATCCTTTGGATGCAAGATTTCCCTCCAGGAGGCACGGTGTGATCGATGCTTATTTTTATATATATCTGCAGGCTTGATGACATAATTCCTGACTTCATTTTAATTTTTATCTAATGAATTAATTTTGGTTTGAAAGTAGTAGGTTTCTTTGTAACCATTGACGGTTGACATAGATTATAAAGGAATAGTTCAATTTCAGTGACATGGGATTGACAATAATCTTAGCCAATATAGCAATTAAGCAAAAGAAAAAACATTATTACTTTAATTGGTGGTTTTAAAAGTGCATGGGAAGCGCTGTCATTTCATTGAAAGGGTTCTTTCGCAAGAACAATCATATACCTTCACTTTCAATTTTTTTTTTTGCTACATAAGAAGAAATCTCTTTACATATTATTTAATTCATTTTCTTGAGCTTCTGATTGAAAGATTTAAGTACGAAAAGATTGTCATGATATAGTAAATCTGAGATTTAACTTAAATTTATTTCAATTATTATTTTAAAAAATAATAATTAATAAATTTAATATTCAAATTTGAGTACCTATAGTTCAACTCAAAACGAAATCATTATAAATCATAGTAGGCCATCGGATGAAAAGTTCAAGAAATAATATCACTATCACTAACAAATATAATAAGGCCAAACAATTCATTGTGAAATATTCATAATCTGTTCTCCATATGATAAAAGTAGCAAAGATTTTTAGCAATAAGAAATTTGGGTACATAGTAGTAAAGGTTTTCACTTCATGTTTGAAACTTGGAATCAAGTGAGTGTTGTTCTTCTGATCCTCTTAGCTAGTGATCATAGCGTGAAATTTACATTTCGATTGCTCCAGAAGATTCGAATTAAAAGAAATCATGCCTACTTGAAAGTGAATCCTAAGCAAACACTGCTTTACTGGCTAAAAATGCTTGCTATGATACTTTTTAATTTCGAAAGGTATATAACAAAAGGTAAGAAAAATTCTGTCTCAAGAGTTATATTCACCTCATGCATGAAAGCTTGAGGACTTGGTGCCTGATTTCATCATTATTTTTGGTGCAAAGTAAGCTAACATGAAAATAGGAGAAACGTTACGAATATTAAAATTCAAATTTTAAATTTATTAAATTTTATTTCTTAAAAATGAATATATAAATTAACTAAATTAAATGTTCTAGGTTTTGTTTAATTTCATGATTTCATGAACCAAGCAAGGTCTATGTATATGTATATACCCCTTATCTTGGTCTTGGTGTCATCACCTTGAAAAGAAAAATTTTCGTTATACTATGAAGGCTGACTTTAGGTTAGCTTTAGTGATGATTAAAAGTGAACGACTAGTTAGTAATTTCTTTTACTAGCATTTTTTTCCCACTAACAGAATAAGTGCTTTATAGGACCCTTCCATGTCCAAATCCGTCCCATCCTTTCCTCTTATTGTAAACTTTTAAAATTTATGGCATGATTTAAAATTAATTTTTTAATTTCAATGATTCAAATTAAACTTTTGACGGTCTCAAATTTTGGGAAAAAAAATGACATCTTTGTGACATAAAAAAAATTTATTTGTTCTTGTGGCAAAACAAAGAGATTTTTCATAAGATTTTGTGCCCTTGTGGAGTATACTTTGATGTCCTTTTGTGGAGTACGTCACCTTGAGGTTCAAGATGTAGCATATTTCCTTTATTTGCAATCCAAGATTGTTAGATTAAAAAATAGGAAAAACCCTAAATTTCAATTGGGATTTTTTAAAGGATATTTTTAAATGGTGTTTTTTCCCCATATTTGATTTTAATGATACATGTGAATTTTACTATCAAAAAACCACTCAATACAATATATATATATATATATATATATATATGCATATGGAAAATAGAATTCTGAATGTGCTAAATCCATGTGAAGTAATGCGCCTTTAAAATTGCTTAAAGATAAGATCGGGCTACGAGAAAACTTGAGAGACACCCAGACCCTAACGGTAATAAAAAAATTTAAAAAAACAAAGTCGGTCCATAATCAATAAGCCTTGAATTGCATTCGTTTGAACATTTTCTCAATCGGCCCAGTTCTAACTAATGAGATAGTCTACAAGTTAAAAATACAGGTTATGGCGTTGCTAGAAGCCCTCTTTACTTCGGACGAAGCCCATTTAATATCTCAACCTTTCGCGAGAGGGGACAAAAAAAAAATGTGAAACCTGATTGATATTCGAAGGGCGATGTGCACGCAATGTATATTAGCCCACTTAAACGTAAGCAGCAAGCACTAAGCGAGTGCCCATTGCATATGAAAATGTCGCAAGTAGTGGCGAGCTGCCATGGCTGTGAACTATCACTGAAACTTCGGATGATTTTTGGTCGAGAGAGATTTCAAGGGACATCGAACGGGCATAATACTAGTCAACATAATAGTGATGAATCGTGATTGGTTGGTTTCCAACTTTCTCAATTCATGGAGTACATATTTTATTTTTTTATTTAATACCTATATGCATTTTTGTCAGGTTTGTCTGCTTCACATATTATAAAAACCTCGTAAATATGAAAGCACGCGTTTAGTAAATGAGGCCACCAGGAAATTGTTGATGAAACCTTTAGCTTCATCCCTGCATCGTCATGGCCTGCCGGGTGGGATGTTTTAGACTTGTTTTTGGATTGAATTCACTAAGCTTCCATTTGTATTAAATTAAACGTCGTTTTATAATTGAATTTACTTGCTTTTAACAGGGCTATGTCCTCAAATGGCTGGAAAATTATCAATGAGTTACTTCCTGAATATCTCTCAGAACTATAACAATTAACTGATGTTAATGGAAAAAAAAATATTGTTATTAGAAATTAATTTCCATCAGAATTACAAGACATTAACTGAACATCTGTAAGCCAAAGAAATAATCAAAGTATAAAAATCAATGAAGAGAGAAAAATTTTCAGTGTACAAATCAAGGATGAAAGGAATGAAAAAATGTTGTTAGTAAAATGAAAATTACAAGCGTCATATGGGGAATAATGGGATGATTAAATTATACATCAAATGCAAAGGTCAACTTGGGAGCCTCTGTCCCAAATAGAAGTTGCAAATCATTCTCCAATGGAGTCAAATTCAAGTCCAGGCACACAACAACCCTCCGACTACTGTTCGATCTCTTCAACACCGGCACCGTCGAAACAAGCGGAAAGGGCGAGAAGCTTTGGTTCATGGCAGGTCTATGCTTCCTCATATGGCCACCCAAAGCTTGCCCCGTCGAAAACTCTTGGCCACAAATGGAGCACTCGTGAGCACCCTTAGGCTTTGTTGATAAAGTTAACAACTGTGTTAGTTCATTTGCTTCCTCCTCCAGTACTCTGGGCCTCTTATTATGGCTTGTTCGATGGCCTCCCAATGCTTGGAATGATGAGAAACGACGGTGACAAGTTTTGCACTCGAAAACCTCGCTCATTGAAAGGTCTTTGGGCTTGGTTGCTAGGTTTTGAGATAGCAGGTTTAGACATTTAGCAATGTCAAAACCTTGAATCTCTCCGTTTTCTCTTTCTCTCTTCATTGCTAGGCTAGGAAAAACTTATCAAAGCTGAATATGATCCATGCTTGGGTTTTTTCAGCTTTATATACATATATAGAAGGAAACTCAACTCGGAAGCTGAGAAGTTTGACTGCTATTAATTTGACTATTCTAAAAATAGAAAATATCCGTGTCTTTGCAAATTCTGCCGCGTGTTGTATTACTTAAAAATACCCTTAATTTGGTCAAACCGAAGGAAATGTAAAGCAGTTTTTTTTTTTTTTTGGGGGGGGGGTTGCCGAGGGCCTGTTTCCCCTTGCCCACCTTGGTCTTTTCATAGACGAGGTCACCAGCGGCTAGCTGTGGGGACTCTCACCGAAGCTTCGGCTACGTTTTGCTATTAGAACATCTAATGCAACACTAAGTTACATTGACTCGAAATTTAAATTACAAGCACATGTATATTTATATTGTGATTATTATAATTATAAACATATTTAATATTATTGTGATAAATTATAATAAATATTAATTATAAATAGCAATAATAAAAATTAAAATTATAAAGTAATGATTTTAATATTATACTTACCATATGTTTAAGTTCAGGCTTTGGATAACGGGATATTCTTGATGCAACTTACAAGGCTGAAACACGAGCCCAAGGAATGTCAAAAAACTGAAGATTAGTCAAACCGGAGAAATATTCAATGTTCAAACCCTTTTCGTACTTGCTGCTGCTGCAGCAGAATTGACAAGTACTAGGTAAATCACTTGTTGAAAATGTTGAAATTGTCAACATTTTCAAGTTTCAAGCAATGGCGGCCGCAGACATATGATTTGTTGCTGCCTGTGGGTTGTTGCTTCTGGCTTGCAAATCTTTATTTTTTCTGATGAACTTTGGTATTTCACTTAATGCACTTTCAAATGGAGACTTTTTTTTTTTAGCTTTTCTTGGAGTGCCAGTTCTGATTTTACTGTAAAGTATAAGTCAAATTTGCCTTTTAGGTTGAGGCAGGTAAGAGACCGCCTCCAAATATTTGACTTTGAAATGGTAACTTTCCTAAAATGATCACCAGATAATTATTAATTGGTGCCTATAAGCACCCATTAATCATATCTTAGTAAAATTGGCACGAAAGTTGAAATTCCTAAATAAGTTATGGCAGCAACATTGAAAGAACAAATGATGTAATAATTATCTGATGCCAATACACCTAGTAATATAGCATTAAAAGAACATATTTCAGACTCCATCCTAAAATTGCTAACAGTACTAGTAACATGTTAAGAACAAGGGTTTTTTTTTGTGTACTCATCAGCTGATGAGCATTTGTACTACATCCGTACATGTAATTAGTATGGTGCTAATTATTATAATCAATTGACATCCGCGAACGGGGCTCTATTGGGTGAGAAAGTTGTAACCTCTCGCTGGATTTTGCTTTCATGGCTGCACAATTTTGATCTTTTGTTCTCCGAGTTCTGTTCTTCATCCTTGACATCTTCGAAGGACGGTGTCCTCATCTCTTCGATTGATGCTAAGCTAGGCACAACTATATCTCGCTTCTTCGGTGTTGTATTTGTATGATGATCAACCTGTTCAAGGCAACACCAATTATATATTTTGAAGTTCTATAACAACACCAATTGTATCGGCATTTTGAGCTAGCCAACCTACCAAGTAGTCCTTTATGAGGCATTTCTCAGCTTCACTTCTGATATTTGAAACGCTTTCACCATGCTTTTCTTGCACTGTTTTAAGTTGGCCTGAGCACAAGTTTGCAAGGGAGTCTATTTCCTTCTTACTTTCATGGTCACGAAGTAATGAATCTGTCAAAGGAAAGTAGTTTCCCACTTAGAAATGCAATTCTGAAATGGAAAACTTGCATTAAAATGTACAAATAAGTCACATGAATTACCATTGATAGCAGCCGTTATATCTCCAGTTCTAGCCCCAATTTCTGAGTCCATAGAGGAGAATGCAGATAAAAGTTCTTCGTGTTGTGTGTGATTTCTTTTGATATTTTCCCTGTCAATGTAAGCAGAGAATTTAGCTGGGCTCTAACTGTAAGAATCAAGGAGCAAGAAAAACTTACCTGACAGTAGATTTGATCTCTGCAAGACTGCTTATATTAAGTTCATTCATGCATGTCTTAGCATTTTCCCACTGCTGCCTAGAAACACTCACTCTTTCTGAGCTGCATTAAATGAAGAGATGGGATCAAATACAATGGATAGAGAGCAGAGGGAGAGTTATTCCCCTGCTTTAGACCTTGAAAATTGGATTTGCAGAAACAGAAATTTGTTTTGACTAGCAAATTGGATGACAGCATATCACAAATGAATGCTTACCATTGTTGAAGGCCATCTTCCATGATACCCCTAGATTCAGCCGCTGAGAAGGTGTCTTCCATGAAATGACTTTCCATCTTTTCTACATACTTGCACATTTCCTTGCCAACATCAGCTGAAACCTGTTGCAGCATGGACATCTGCTGCTGCAATATTCTTTTATCTTGATTACCCAAGTCCTTCATGTCTGTTGATGCCCCAGAGACCTAACAAATAATTTCTATAAGCATAGAAATCCTAATATGTATTTGGGTTTTGCAAGATAAAAGTGGCACATTACTGACCATAGCACTTCTATTAGATGTAAAAGTTGCTAATACTGCTGCAATCTTCTCAATAGCTTGCTTTTCCTCCCTAGCAGCTTCTTCCTGTTTCACAGCAGGTCAAGTTCATTATTAGCCTTCATTTCTTCCCCATATCAATCATGCATGTAGAATATCAACTTGCCTTAAATCTGTTTTCAAAATTTGTTAATTGCTGAGATTTCTGGGTTTCCATTTCTTCAAGGGTTGTCATGAATTTGGAAGCTTGATTATTGATGTCAGTCAGAAAACGAAATGTTGCCTTGGATATTTCTTGTGCTGAAATCAAGTTGCGGCGTAATCCCTGTATCCACAAAAAATGAGAAATACTTGCTCAAGAGAGTGATAGTGTTGAATAAAAGGAATTGGAAAATAAGAAATACACCCACCTCTTCTTGTTGTCGAGCAGAGAAAACCAATAGCTCCTTTTGTTCATTAAGAGAATTCTGGAGATCATCAATAACCTCCTTAGCCTCCAGCACCGCTGTAACAAGGAACTACAAAAACAAAATTAAGACACCGATTAGCAAATCAAAATTACATGCTTTAATAAGCAATTTGAAGAAAGTATTTGTGCTCCTTGGATAGCACACCTGCTCAATATCTGCTAGTTGAGATGAAAATGCAGAATTCATTTGCTCCAGGTCGGAGGAAGCATTCCTTTGGATTTTGTTGGCTATCTCCTTTATTGTTACTACTCCCGAAGCATATGTCTCTGTCATATTCTTAATCCTAGATTCCAATGCTCTGGTTGCCTGCCATTAATTCATAAATCATGAATAAGGAGTAAAGGAGCCGCAGGCATAAAGTAAGACAAGGCAAAACTTTTCCACTCTTACATCACATTTACTGGCAAGAAATGAATGAGCATGCTCTTCCATGCATCTAAGTTGTTGATGCTGCTGAGAAATGGAGCCCAGGATGGACTTATGCAAATCTTTTAGACGCTGATCAAGCCGAGAACCAAACGATAAAACAGTGCTACGATTTTCTACCTCCATCTTTTCCTTATCATCTGCAGAAAAATATTTATACATAAGGTCCCTGAAATAATTTTTGTCCTTCAATTTTGAATACCCATATACAACTACTGTTGTTTCAGGTCTCCTTTCACGGTATATAAATATACACAAGTTGTTTGATCCATCAGAACTTTTTATGTAAAAGGGTATTTCACTTCTTCGTGCTTTCCTGGAGCTTCCCAGACCATTAGGCCAACTGCACATGTTGGACCAAATTATCAAACATGGTGTCCGGCAGACACAACTTCCTGTTATATCTCCTCATAAATATTTGTTTGGGAGCACAAGAAGTCCTTTTTATTAGAAGAATGGATGATCGGCAACTGTTTTTCATAATATAGATTCAAAGTGAATCCTTAAGATAGACTGATCGTAACCAAAAAATAAGAGCATACAAGTTATTATACCTAGTTTTGCAAAAAGTGAAGCTATGTCCTCTGATGCATCTCGCAAATCATTACGTAAATCTTTTGCCCTTTCGATCAAAGAATTTTCTGTTTATAAACAATTGTCACTGTTACTAATAAGCGAAACGACAGACAATGAAAATTTTCAAATTTGACTCTGGTACCTGAGCATAGCAGTTTGGAGATGATGAATTCCTTCTCTTTCAGTGTCAAGATGGCTGCCCTGTGGTTCTCCTGAAGATCAAGCAATTCTTTCTTATTCTTTTCCAGCAATAACTGGAAAGAAAAATATCAAGTTATGAGCAGCGAATCATCCAGAATTGAGAGAATAAAATATTAATATTTCCAGTCCAACCTTGCAATCCTTCAGGTCAATTTCTAACTCCAATCTTTGCTCTTGCTCGGTGAGATACAGCTCATGATACTTCTCAGCTTGCTGCATGAAGAACAAGAATCAATATAAATACAACATGGATAGCAAAGAGTGAAACTACAATGGGGGTAGGGGGGGGTTTACCTTCTCACTAAGGTTGAGATCGTTCTCTAGTTGCTCTATCTTCTCCATCCTTACCTAAAATGTTACGAGTAAAAAAGGAAAATTTATCAATCACCTTGAGCCCACATAAAGAGTGAAGCTCATTCTTTAACTAACAAAAATAAAGCTTTCGTCAAATTGGAGGAAATGACCTTTTTTAGAATTTGCAACAAAATCATAACCCAAAAACAGGTTCATTAAAGAGATACATGGGAGTTTACCTTCTTTTCAGCTTCCTCTTGGACAAATCTTTCATGGGGAATGTAAACACCATTCTTGTCCCTAGCTGCTCGAACATCTGGATCAAAATTTTTATTTTACATGAATAAGAATCTAAATTGCAAATTTATATCAGTAAAGGACTCTATGATTGTAAGTGCATTTCAAACCTTCTTTCATTTTCTCAATTTCCAAGTACAAATCTTTAAGCAACACAGCCTTGGACATTTTCTGGTTTGCCTGAAATTATAACCCTTTTCATTAGTAAAAATAAATATAAAAGTAAACAATAAAATAGATCAAAAGAGGCATTTAAATTAACCTCTGGTCTATTTTTTATATTCTTAGCTCGATAGGCATAATCTAGAGTGCTTAATGTTTCTTCTAAGGAATGAGCAGATGGAGATATTGTGGCAATAATGCAGGTTTTTGTTTTCCCTCCCAAAGAATCTCTCAAAAGTCTTGTCAGCTTACTATCCCTGCAAAGAATGTGGTAACCACGAGGAAACAGTTATTAATAGAAATTTAGAAGCAGCCCAATAGACCAAAATAAAATAATAATAAAAAAAAGAATTTAAAGAAGCAAACCTATATGGTATATGAGCAGAATGCTCCACAAGTGCACTTATGACACGACCAAGGGTAAGTAAGCTCTTGTTAATCTCTCCTGCTTCCCTTGCACGACCCTGCTAATTCAATTTGATGAAAAAAACTTGACAGCTAGTGATGAACATTTCTTAATAAATAATAACCAAGCAAGCGATTGCCAACTCGAGTAGCAACATAATTTGTAACCACATACAGATAATAAACTTCAAAGCTAAAAATGTATACGTCTCCCTACCTCACGTGCACCAGAACGAGAAATGTTCTCAGACCCTGCCAGATCAACAAGATTAAGCTTGCCACATTTAATCAACTCCTCATCTCCAATAGCCGATTCTTTTATGTGGACAGTGATGGAAAATACAGAATGAGAACGGCTTCAAGGCAAAGAAAGTCGGCTTTAGCCAAATGGTTTCTTACACAAAGCATAATTAACAAATCAAAACAAATAAACAAATCCCAACCTGCTGCGCTTGTTTAACAAGGTATCAGCGGTGCGCCGTTTTGCTGCTCCACGTTCCAAGAGAGTATAGATTTCATTAGCACTGTATACAGCTTCTTCTTCTAGACCTCTCACAACAACGCAACCCTTTCCATCTTCCATCAAAGAAATGGGTTTTCTTTGCCTATCTTCAGCATATCTTGGACTCTCTTCTGGAGCCAACAGATCAGTTATTTCCTCGTTGTAAATCTCCAAAAATGTAACTTTCATGCTATAATCAGCATTTTGGGCCTCTACGGTATCAAATATTTGTCTCACCGCTCTTGGAATTACACCAGCCTCAGCAGGCAAGTCCCCTCCCTGTATTTAAAAACACACTCCTTTACTTAATATTCATCAAAAGCTGTTTTCCACAAAGTTTTCAGTACATAATTCTACAAACTGTCAACTAATACCTACTTACCACTCATCAAAAATATAAATTCTTAAACAGAAAATTGTGCATCAAATATAGATTTTCAACAAAAAATTGAATTGATAAACAATCTTTTACCTTGTTTCTCATCCCACCCTCCATTGTATATGTTTTGCCAGTGCCAGTCTGTCCGTAGGCAAAGACAGTACAGTTGAAACCATCAAGTACTTCGTTAACAATTGGGGCAATGGATTGATCATATATTGTTCTTTGCTGTGCCTTGGGGCCAAAAACCTTGCAAAAGTAAAAATGAAATAAAACTGTGAACTTGAACAAATCTACTAAATCATCTTGCAAAAAAAACCAGCAGGCATTTTCATAGCATTGGAGCTAAAATTTTACCTTGTCAAAAGTGAAAACTCTGTCTACTTGCTTGTTAGCTACATTTTGCAAAACAGTAACTTCCCTTTTATGTTCATTACACGAAATCACTCTCGGAAAATTCATCCTCTGCTCATCTTCGCTTAATGGCCTAATCATCAAGCAAAAGAATGTAACGAATTAAATTAAAAAAAAAAAACTTGTTCATTCAATAATAAATAAATGAGTAAATCAAAATAAATTAAAACACCTGCATCTAAGAAGCACTTGAACATTAACTTCTTTATCTCTATCTTGGCGGTTAGAACCCCAGTCAGGTCCTCTAGAGTCTGGACGACGTCGTTCAGGGCGGGGAGTGAGGAAAGGAGATGGAGATGGTATTAATCCTCCCATCGCAACTTTTCTAAACTGATCTGGTGTGAGTGACATCGTTTCTTTTTTTTTGTTCTATCGTTCAAAAAATTTGAAAGAAAACCTGATCAAATCATTCAATGATTAATGAAGCATAAACAAACAAGTTTTTGAAAACTCACTGTAAACTAGAAATAAAATCAAAATCCTACCGAAGTTCTTAACCTTTTGAGTAGATTCTGATGAACGAGTGAGATGCGAAGAGCTTTTTATCTCCGATCCTACTTTTCTTTCCCTTTCTTCTTTATTCGCTTCGTAGAAGTACAAACTGGGTTGATTATTTTTTTTTTCCCTTTAACAAAGTTTTACTGCTATATAATGTTTCGCAGCGTGTTTTCAATTTGTGGTTTTTTTTCCCCAACGGCTACTTGAGGGATATGAGCCGTTGGAACACGTGGGTCCCGCAGCACGAAAATTCAAATAAGACGCTTTTGAATTGGGTCAGTGTAGCTCGGTTGATTAATTTTTTTTGGAAGATCAAGGATCGCAAAATCGCTGAGGTTAGGCATCATTTATGACTCCAAACCTCAATTGATGCTTTAATCAAGATTGACGATTTTGAAACGTAATCACGACTTTCATTTTCTACTAGTAAGAGTAGAGTGTTTTTATAAGAAACAATAAACAAATCTCTCTAAATTGTAAAGTAAAAAAAAAAAAAAAGAGTGAGACATGTACGAGATTTCTCAAAATTTTTAAAATTTTATTTTTTATTTTAACCTCCAATACATATTATATTAAATTAATATACTTTCCATTTTTTCTTAATTTTTTAATTATACCATATCATAAAAAAATATTTTCTATTCACTTTCTTATCTTTCCTGCAGAATACTTTTATCGAAAAGAAATATATATATATATATATATATATATATATATTTTTTATCTTTTAACTTTTTTCCTTCTTTAAATTTCCATCTTTTCAATTTCTTTCTATCCTATCAAGCAAAATCTTAATCTCATCTGTAGAGTAAAAACTCTAATAGAGATGAATAAAATAATTTCATATAAAGTTTAAGAGAAATTATATAAATAATTTGTTTAATAAATTAGTCAAAAAATATAATTACTACTTACTAGTACAGTTTTTTGGGGAAAGTACCAACCCAACCTAGCAAATTAATCGATTATTTTGGGGGGGGGGGGGGGGGGGGGGGGGGGGGGGGGGGGGGGGGGGGGGGGGGGGGGGGGGGGGGGGGGGGGGGGG
>JBBYHM010000018.1:11819937-11831057 GCA_038381775.1 Adansonia rubrostipa | reverse complement strand
ATTTGATCTAAACTCATATACCACATGTGGATGGTTGCAAAATACTAATTCTCATGTGGCTTTAAAAGGCTTGAAAATATTATTCATTTCCGAACAATTTTCAACCCATCTTAACTCTTTGCTTGCAAGTTGTAAGTATTTTACTCACTTCATATAAGAAAACTTCAAATTTTGAACTTTGGGTCTTAGGTCAAGTTTATTACTTTAAATTCCAGCAATTTATCCTAAACGTAGAAAGAAGAAGATATATGGATATATATATATATATAATATTTATTTTATTAAAATGATATCATAGCATGAGAATAAAGAAAAAAAAATCTACTCATATTAAGATTCGAATCTAAATTTATTAAATATTTTTGTAATAAAAAATAGGTAGTATGCATCATTCTCAAGAAATGAATACAATCGTATAAACTATAAAGAAAGAAATATTACGGTATCTGAGTTGAATTTGTCAAAGCCTACATCTACATTTCTTTTCAATTAAAATTGTCAATTTAATATAATGGCTGATTTACTTGAAGTAAAAAATTACATAAAATTTCAATGCAGAGTATTATTGTCTTATAACTATTATTCCAAGTTCAAGTTCTTTCATACATATGATGTAAGTGATTATGTAATAACCACCAAAGAGGACTATTTTTTAAATTTATCAATTTGTATATTTGTGTCATATTTATATATTTTTTGTTATTTTATAATCGTGTTTAAAGTATTTTATATTTACATTAATTTTAATATATTAATAATTAGTATTATATCGATTTTAAAGATATAATTTTTAGCTTCGAGCTACTGCAAAATGAATAAACGATTAAAATGATATTGAAATAAATTAAATAATCTAATCAAAAAATCATAAAATAAATATAGGTGTTACCGAAAAATTCGAAACGTCAGATGTTACATGTTCAGGAAGCAAGCTAGTGAGTCCCGTTTGATCTTGTTTATTCCAGAGTCTATCCAGCTCAATTCCTTTAACTTGTTGAATCTGAATTCCAGCCTCGAAAAGATTACTCCCCCTGAGCACAGCCAGTACATATTATATATATAATATTTCTTGTCAGGATTAATGGAATTGAAGCATGGAGAGTTATGATTAATGTGCGGAAAAAGATTCTGTACCTCAAGAAGCCAGCAACTAATGGTGAGGATCTCAATTTCCTGTAGAGAGGATAGGAAAGAAATAACATCCTCAAAATCAAACTCACTGCTGCAAAAAGTACCATAGCTCAAATCAAGCATCACTTCTACCAAGTTTGAAGAATTCTTCAGCTGAACCTGAGGAAGAACACCTAGATACAAAAATGATCTGAGATTTCTTCCTGAGACTGAAATATCCACCATGTCTGGACAATCCAGTAGTTTCAGGCATTGAAGGTGGTCATTCGCTTCTATATCTAAGCTTTGCAATCCACCACAGTTTTCGAGCTCCAAGGTTTCAAGAAACTTGGAACTGGAGAAGAAGGCAGAAATCAAATCTTTGCCAAGGTAGTTAACTGATCTAACACGAAGCTTCTTCAGACTGGAAAAGCTGATTGCCGGTGAGGCTGGCCGGCGAGTTGGTTTCAACTTCAAATGGAAATTCTTGGGCTCTTTCTCCCTCTTAGAGAATTCCAGGTGAAGTACTTGATCTACCCCTTTGTTTGCTAAAACAGTGACTTTCTTGCTATCCTGGTTGCTTAAAAACAGTTTCCATTGTCGATGACCATCGTAAGACTTACAGAGCTTACAGATGATTTCGTCAAGCTCTCCTTCACCGTCTTGATCGTGACAGGTTGGTAAAATGGGTACCCAGAGGTTTCTCCACGCCGTCGACAAGGCGCTGGTTCTCACTGCCTCTTCTAAAGGAAGGACTGATATGATGCGTTTCAGAATATCCCGAGGCAAACTACTGATAAAATCACCAGTCTCATCATCTTCCATTTTTACCAGAGACAAAGCCGAAGCTGCGCAGAGCTCTACCAGCAGGGAGAGCGATGTGAAAGAGGAAAAACCTTGAACTTTTCGCTAGTCTAACAACCTAAAGATTTGTTGTACTCGAACCCTTTCATGTTCCACTAAATACATAAAAAGGATTGAAAGTGGATTATCTGACTAAATACAATTACTTGATCAAAAAAGACAAAGTCATTAAGCGCATTGGCTGAAATTAAGAAAAAAAAAACAAAAAGTTAATGATGGATGATCAAATAAAATTTGAAATTGTATTAGTATGTTACAATTACAGGTAGGCACTTAGTAAATATCATTTTATTTTTATTTTATCTGATTATTTTTTTAATAAATATTTATATTAAATATTATTTTTAATTAATTATAATAATATTTATTATATTTATAATTATAATAAATATAATACAAAAAAAATAAAATCAATAATTTTAATTTAAATATGGCACCAAATCTTGAAAATTTTCAATGGTAAAATTTTAGCTTTAATGATAAATCTGTCTAAATCTACTCTCTAAAGTCAGCGGCGCATTTATGACGAGGAAAACTTTTGAAAGTACAAATTATGGTACGTCACTTTACCCGTAGAAAAGACTGAAAGTGTGGGCAAGGCTCAAAGCGAAAATTCTGGAAAGAATTTCGGAACATCATATTACTCTTTGCTTAATGCAATAGTAAATTAATATAAACTATCTATTTTTGTCGTAAGCATTTGAAGAAATTAAGAAAAATAATAAAAAATGATATAATTAAAAATATCAACATTGAATCACAGTATTTAAGCTATATAACTTGGTCATATTAAGTGGGCCAGGTAATTCGAGATGAAAATGTCAAGACTAAAAAAAATCTTAAAAGCCCCTTTCCCTAAACTTCGTATGATATATAATTAAAATATTTACTAATAATTATATACAAATTGTGTGTCTTCTTGATAAAATATAATAATATTAGAGGGAATATTTATTAAAATTATTGAAATTTTAATTCAATTTTATATGTTTTTATAATTTTTATATGAATTTATATTCATATAATCAATTGTTATATTCTATACTTTATTTATATAAAATTATGTATATCAAATTTTAATTATATTAAAAATATATAATTATTTATTTAATATAAAATTTTTTTATTATTAAATATATAATTAACATAAAAAATAAAATATTAAATTAATTTAAAATTTTATCTACCGATAATATTAGTTACATTTAAAAATTAATTTATTAAAATATTAATTATATATACAAGTATAAAATAATTAACTTTACCTAAAATATTAATATTAAATAATTTTATATTCATCCTCCGACATTTTATGGTAACTACCCTAAACCCGTACCCGTGGGCCCCACTCAATAATGCTGACATGCTCCAGTAATATACACGCGTCTATTAAACGCATCGATTAACTTGTCCCCTTGCCAAAAAAAAAAAAAAAAGGTGAAAGTCATGGAAGTGGTCCCACCATTAACCATAATTAGAAAATCTTGAGTTAACCGAATTTCTGATCAGGGTTAGATCCTCACTTCAGGATTAGCTCCTGAGGTCACTCTCTCTCCCTCCTGAATAGATTAGCGTTTCAAAAAATCTTTGAAATCGACTGATCTTCTCTCCGGTATTTCGTATTCTAGCTATCGTCAAGTCGATTAATTCTTCAATTGTTTTTATCTGAATTGCTTGGAAATTGAATTGAACGAAGGAAAAAGAAAAGAAAAAAAAAGGGAAAGAAACAATGGAGACGCAGAGGATGATAGAGTTGCTCACAAAAATATGGATAAACGGCCCAGGAAAAGGCCTAGATTAACGTGCGATATGCCCCCTCCTCTTCCCACTCCTAAGGTTAAAGAACAAGAATTTCTTTTGTTTTTCCCTTTATTAGAATTTGTTGAATTTTTTGGATTTTCTTTCTTACATGTTGAAGAAGTAGTCTCAGAATAATAGTGAAATTTTGACGCCTTGATTTGATGTGATAATTTGATAAAATTTCCATAATTTCTAATATTTTCCCTCAAATTTTGCTTATTTTGTGATTTTAAAAATTTTAAATAATTCAATTGAAAAAAGAATATTATCTTTTGATCAGAGGAAAGAAATTTTTTATCTTGATCTTTTATGTCTTTATTTTTGGTTGCGCAGGTTCTTCCGGCAATATATTGCGGTCAGGAATTCGGAAATGGAGGGATTTCTAATTTATATGTTTTACAGGGGAATTCCTTGCAGTGGCTTTCCTTCTTGGAGACCTGATGATAAAGATGGCCATTATGTTTTTGCAATTGGAGAAAACCTAACTCCTTGATGTAATTTCATCTCTCTTACTGCAAAATTGAGTATAGTGTATGTTTTTATGTGGATTTGATAACAACTATATGTTTACTATGGTTATTGAGTAGTAAATGTTAAATTTGTTACAAAAATATTGGAATGGAATTACTTTCTCATGCAAAACACCTTGAATGCTCTTGATTCTTTTCCATTTATGTCCTATTTAAATGTGTTCACTTGTATTCTTTTGTTCTACATGTTTGCTGACAGGATTCTCAGTAATTTTCATTGAATCCCAGTTTTTGCAATAATGGGAAGTGGCTGCCAGTGGATGAGTAATCCATTTAGATTTTTATATTGTTGCTTAACATGGATTGTGGTTCATTGAATTGTTTTCTTGCAGGAACATTTGGCCAAGTCCTGGAATGTTTTGACAATGAAAAGCAAGAAGTTGTGGCCATCAAAATTGTTCGCTCCATACGCAGGTATCAAGAAGCTGCCATGATTGAAATTGACGTGCTTCAAATGCTTGCCAGGCATGATGTCGGTGGTGCTCGGTAAGGATGTCATCTCATCTTTTTTTCTTATTCCTTGTAGAAATTGAAGTGATTATGGTATAAGCGGTTTCATTCCTTGCAGTTGTTTGTATTGGTACAAACGGAATTGGTTTGACTGTTGTAATCATGTTTGTATTGTAAGTATTTATTGGTGTTTGCTATTTGATTAACTTGAGGGGGCAATGCAAGCTCTTTCATTCCAAAATATTCTGCGAGTAAAAAACTTGCAGATGAATTTAAATGGTTTCAACAGCTATTTGAGAGGCTTGGACCTAGCTTATACGATTTTCTCTGCAAAAATAGCTATCGTTCATTTCCCCTCGATCTTGTTCAGGAGCTTGGCAGACAAATTTTGGAGTCTGCAACATGTGTGTGGATAATTCTTGATCTGTTTTTAATTTGTATTATATGTACTTGATGCTCAAACCCTTCTAGTCTGGAGCAAGAGTTCTGGCATCATTGTTTAATTATCGGCTAAGTTTCCACTTTTTTCTTGAAACCCAACTTAATTTTTGGTTAGGTAAGGGGGGGGATTGCTGATGATAATGTATTAATTACCCTAAAAATGATAAAAGTATTGTCAGTTTAATCTAGTTACCTTAGTTAATTTTCCTTTTCAACTGTGCAGTTATGCATGATTTGCGGTTAATTAACACTAATTTGAAGCCTGAAAATATTCTCCTTGTTTCATCTGAATATATCAAGGTGGCAGATTATAAAGTATTCATTTGTTTTTCTGTTCCCTAAGAACGCTTTTTGATCTTTGGTATGTGTAACTGAGGATTGGGTAATTTACTGTTATTTACAATGAAACTGAGGTATCTTTTAATTCTGATTGCTGATTTATTGAAAAATGCCCTTTTTCATGTGCTCTAGTTTTTATCACGGTCTACAAAAGATGGTTCCTATTTTAAGAATCTGCCAAAATCAAGTGCAATAAAGCTGATTGATTTTTATTGCACTTGATTTTGGAAGTATAACAACACAAGGATCACAGCTATGTGGTGTCAACTCGGCATTATTGTGCTCTAGAAGTCTTACTTGGTAATCATCATCATCATCATCACGAATCACAATTAATTGCATATGATGTGTATTTGCGTGCAAATCTTGTTGACATCCTTTGTGCTTTTTGCAGGTCTTGGATGGAATTATCCTTTTGACTTGTGGAGTGTTGGTTGCATACTGGTTGAACTTTGCTCTGTAAGCGAATCTTTGCAGTCTCCTTTCACACACACACCACCCCCCTCAAAAAAAGGCGCCTTACTTGCATTTATTGCGTTATTTGTCCTACCGAATGCTGGAGCCAATGATAATGTTATCAAGAAGGACATGGGACATGAGAAGCTTTTAGAAACCACTCTTGATCTAGTTACTATTTAAAAAGATTACAGATGATGTAATAAGCATTTAAAGAATATAAATCTCATTTTAAGGTATCTAGAATGTGGTTGGTTGTGTTCATTGTAGTATAGGAAGCTAACTAAAAAAATTTGCATGATTGATCTATTGGAATCTAGAATATGTCATTTCTTCCCAAAGTATTTATGACCTTAAATCTTGTATATTATTCATGAGCAGGGTCAGTTGCTTTTCCAAACTCATGAGAACTTAGAACATCTTGCCATAGTGGAGAGGGTTTTAGGCCCATTACTCCAACATATGATGCTCAGAGCTGAGTAAGACTGATTGTGTCTATTATTCTTGCTGTGAATAAGACGCAGAAGAAGTTCTTACATTGTGCCTGATATTTTGCAGCTGCGGTGCTGAAATATTTCCAGAGGGGCACATGTTTTGATTAGCCCAATGGTACAACTTCAAGAGAAAGCCTGAGGGCAGTTTGGAAATTGGCCCGCCTGCCAGTAAGTTGTAAGGGGTATACTTTTCTTTATATCTTATTCGAAATTATGTTAACTCGCCTGATGCTGACAATAACTATGTTTTTGAGGAAATTTGTATTTCTTACTATGGGTTTGTAAGACTATTAAAATCTTGAAAGATACTGGGACTTTTTGCCTGTTCGGCTTATTTGAATCATTTAGGCATGCCATTTTGAGTCCATCTCTATCGCCTTGTACATTAGTTTCTAGAGTTCTTGATCTAGCCTTCAAATTGTGAAAAATTGGGCACATTACAGTCTTTCTTTGTTCCTTAACTTCTCATTTGTGCTCCTAAACTACCCTTTCTTTCTTTCCTGATTGTTTTGGTTTTCATGTGCTGCAGAACTTAATAATGCAACATGTAGATCATTCTGCCGGCGATTTGATCGATCTCTTTCGAGGCTTACTACAGCGCGATCCAGCTGAGAGACTTAAACCTAGAGAAGCACTAAGACATCCATTTTTTAACAAGAGATCACAGAAGGTTTGGTTACCTCTGTAATTGGAAAAGATCGATTGGGATCTTTATTAATAACGAGTTTGCATCGTGAGGCATATGCTGAATGGCATTTTTGTCTCTTAAAAATATTTGCGAGATCATATATATATATATATATATAAAGTATTGTATAATATATGTATAGTGTTTACTCATTCCTTTTCATGAACATGCAAATTAGCTTCTCGATTTTGTTATATGGTGGTCCTCTTTGAATTGTGTATCCACCTGGTAAATTCCGGTTTCCGGTCAGATATTCAAGAGAGCAATGGACAAGAAAAGTTGTGTTCATTTTTTTTTTGTTCTTTCATTTCTTCTAGATCGTGACTTGACGGGGATTGAGCCATCAAAACATCAAATTTTGATGGCTATAACCTACTTATTTTCTTGCCATAATTGGAAATTGAGTTGACATATCAGCAGTACAGCTGGAACAAACAATGTTATGAATATTGACTTCTGGGGAGCAACCTTATGCTCATCTAGCAATTATTTTTGTTTTATGTCAAATTATTACTTTCGTGTATATTTAAATATGAATAATTTATGTAAATAAATGTTTATTTTTTTAATATTTATTTAGATTATTACATTATTTTTATTTTTTTTATTGAAGAAATTATTACAAGGGATCCACATGTTCGTGTCTAATTTTTGAATATTTTTAATTTTGAACTCAAAATTTAAAACAGAAGAATTAAACCCGCAAAAAATAGCACTATGAAATACTAATTCTTGAATTCACTTGCCTATGGATTTTTTACGGTAAGGTATAATATAAAATTTGATAATTTATATATTTATATGATAAATATTTATTTTATTTTATTATTAAAAATATTATATATTTATATAAATTTTAATATATTAATATTTTATATTATATAAAATTTAAAATATTATTACGTCGTATTTTATTATTTTATTATATTTCCAAATTGCAAAGCAACTAGTTTTTCGAGTTTCGGACGTGTGAGGATAATACGGCAGTTTCCCGGGTCGTTTGGATCTAGGTGTGGGACCCATGTATTGGGTGCTGTTGCAGAGTGTGGGAAGAGCGAGTACACCCGTCTTCAACAACATGAACGGGCCCGACGTGTCACGTGGAGAGTGACATAGTGGCCACGTAAGGGACAAACGAGGGCTGCTTATAGAATCTCCTCTTATCTCCTCTCCGCCAATCGTAGACATCATGCCACGTGCAAGTTTGGACCCACCTATGACATCATTCATAGTCTTACAATTTCAAAAAATTAATTACTTATTATTATTGTTACAAATATTCCGCATTTTTGGCTCCCCTTGGTCTTTCCCGCTCTTCACTCACTCTCTCCCCCTACCTACGGTCTCTTTTCCCAGTTTCTTCTTCATCTCTGTTTTCTATATATTTCCAATCCTTCTAGCTTTAGCTATAAGCCTAACCAGTAGTAGAAGCTATCCGTTTGGTACTAATATTTGTATGATTTATTATGGGTGACTCTTCTGCTTCATATATCCACTTGGTAAGCAACAATTAATCTTCTTAATCTTCCATATGTTCAGTTATAATTTCCGTTGTGAGTTCTCCTTGCTGCTAGTGTGCTCAAATACGGTCATTATATCATATATATTTATATATATATGTTATATGCAGGTGCAGCATCTTATAGAAGAGTGTTTGATATTCAACATGAGCAAAGAAGAGTGCATGGAAGCTTTGTCTAAGCACGCAAACATTAAACCAGTCATAACTTCAACAGGTTCCCTCACCTTTTCCTTTTTAATTAATAAACATAATATAAACACCATATCACCCACGTATAGGCTTACTAACCAAGCTTAATATATACTACCAATACGTAGGATCTTCGTAAGTTTTTTTTTTTTTTTTTTTTTTTTTCAGTTTATAGTATAAAATTGATAGGTTTGGTTTTAGTTACAGTTTGGAATGAGTTGGAGAAGGAGAACAAAGAGTTCTTTGAAGCTTACACAAGGGGCAGGGACCATAGAGCAACGGAAATGGAGAAAAGGCAAAGGATTCCGAGCAGCCTTAATGCTTCCAGGAGGGAGAATAATATTGAGAATGGCAAAGACTGATTCATCATTAACTACAAGCTCAAATCAATATTAGTTAGAATTATTTAAAGTAATTTAGAGTTTATTAGTTAATATGTTCTTCTCCCATATATATGCAGTTGAAAAATAAAATATCAGCTTAAAAGTCCCTCTAGCAGATGGTTCAGATTCCAGAGTTTCAGTTCCGACTGGATTTTCCCTTTGGTAGAAAAGTAACGTAAAGAGAAGGAAAATGATTACAACGACGTCGCATGAACTGATAATAATAGTACAAAAGTGACAAGCTGTAGTTGGGAAGCGTGACGGCATGTGGGAGCAGTATGTGGACGGGGGGGTTGCATGAGTTGATGGCACGTTGCTATAACGTGGCACCGCCCTCTTTGTTTCATGTTGTATGTGTCTCTTTGTAAAAACCTTTGCCCCACCCCAACCCTCTCCCCCTTTGGCCTTTACCCCATTTAAAATTTTAAAGACAACCTTCGACTACTCTTCTTTCTTTCTATTGTGTTCTAAGGGGGATTTAGGGACCATGTTAAAAGAGACGACTGTGGGTCAATTCTCAGAGTCCCAAGGTTTTTGGTTTTTCGTTTTGATCAATGAATTGAATTTAAAGCGAAACGATTTATTTTATTATATGTTCATTGGTTATTGCCCAATCAACAACACCAATAAAACAACATTTTCTTTGGTTTTTTCCTTCATATGTATATTATTGATGTAAAGTATGAGGTTGAGAAAACCAACTTGACCTTTTATACTATATATACGAGTTCTGAAACGATTGCCAAGCTCTGGTTGTCACACTCATATCTGTTATCCATTTTTGCGTGAACAAGTCATCTCCACTGTGGGTCAAAGATGCTTTCAGTAAAAACTTGTTTTTACTGCAATCCCATAATCAAAATTTACCTTCAGCCATATACAAGGTTGTCTACCTCTTTTGTTTTCCCGGTTACAATCACTAGAAAGCACCGTGATAAAACTTGGAACTTAATTCAATCATTTCTAAACGATACCATCTAATAAATTATAAAATTTGAATTAAAATATTTAAAATATTTTTTTTTCTATTTTGAGTTGACCTCTTTAACTTGTCACTTCCATGCGTCTTCTCTAAGCAAACATGAGAGGAAACGTTTGGATTATAATTAAGATATATGCTAGATATTTTCCCTTTTTCTTTTCCTCTTCCTTAGCTGATGTCTGCTAGTTGTTTTCATCATAAACGAAATGATTACTGTTATTTTCTTCTTTCGATCCATGCAGAACTAAATAGTACTTTCACTTCTAAAAGCCTTTTGGCATTGGCATGCGTACTACCTACCTTGTGACTATCCCTAACTATTAACTCAGAATATATATATATATATATATAAAGTGAAAAACTCATGAATCTCATGCATATATGGGAATTTGATTTGACGTGAATTGCAGAAAGCATGTAAGTTCCGCACTTGGCAAAGGAATCACGAGCTAGTATTACTATGACTGAGTAAATGACTGAAGATATGATGATGATAACCATTGCCAAAGTAATTTGTTTCTTTCAAGTTTTCTAACAATTCAATTTCAAGATCAGCAGATTTCTGGGGGTAATAAAAAGTATATGCAGAAACAAAACTGTACCAAAGCGAATGATCGACCGATGCTAAGTGATATCAACGTTTCTGTTGGGGAAGAACAAATACTAATTGATCTCCTTTTGCCACCTTGCTATTTTCAACTCATTCACTGTCGGTTGGTCGCTGATTAATGCTCTATGTAGATAATCATAAATCTATTTTTATTTATTCAGGTTAGATTCGATATGAATTTTAAAAAAAAATAAAAAATTTGAATCTTTGTTCAACCTAATCATGAATAGCTCGTTGTTATCATAATATTCATGTTGTTTTG
>JBBYHM010000018.1:11799395-11819837 GCA_038381775.1 Adansonia rubrostipa | reverse complement strand
TTTTCCAAAACCCCCCCCCCCCCCCCCCCCAAAAAAAAAAAACATGTTAACGATGGAAAAGCAAAAGATTAGAGCCTCGAATCAAACGTAAGGTGCACAGAGTTGATTTAAAACAAAAGCCAGAAACAAGTATAACACCAGACAAGACATTCTTAACACACAACCAAAAAGAATGCGGTGTTCATATACTTAAATTTGTCTAATATTTCTACAAAATTCAAGCAAATAGATAATATGTTCCCTCTTGTGAAAATGGGCTTGGCAATATTAGAATCATCACAGTGGCACTGATCCGTAAAACACAACTTCGGCCGGGCCTGTCATGTACACATGATTGTCTTCCTCCTTCCATTCAATGTCCAATGGGCCTCCCGGCAAATCAACTGTGCAAGTCTGTTTCACAACATTTATCATCATAAAATCAATTGTGATGGGGGAAAAAAAAAAGAAGCCGACGGAATGATTTAGCATGAATAGTAGTTGAACAATATATTTTTTCCTCTTTTTTGACCTGCAAATGTAGTTGGAATACATATTTCCTCCTTTGTCGGATAAGAAAACTAGGTTAAATATGCCTCAATGTCCCATCTCATGTGCATATGCTCATCGACCTTATTTCACTAACAACAATTTAAACATCGCATACTACACTTACCCTCCCCGCACGTCCTTCAAGAACAGCTGCAACCACCACAGCACAAGCTCCGGTTCCACAAGCCAGTGTTGCACCTATGAAATGCAATTGAGATGAGCTTTTAGAAAGAATAAAAACTAAGAATAGCTCATTTTATACAAGCACATGGTAATTAGAACTAACCTGCTCCTCGTTCCCAAACACGCATTTTCAAGTGTGAACGAGAGAAAACTTCCACAAATTCTAATCATTCAAGACACATCATGGTTAGTCGATTCGCTTAACAAAAGAAGATAAATGACAATGATGCAATAAAAAAAAAACACCAATTCGTCACATATGAAAAGCATGAAGCTGCTAACAAAAGTTAACCATGGACTTGATTGAAAAACATCATCACAGAGATTAGATAATAAATAACCTGTGTTAGTCCTAGCTGGGAACATTTCATGATGCTCAAATTCAGGACCAATTGTTGCTAAATTTAGTTCATCGACGGTCAAATTCTGCTCAATCACAACCATTAAGCAAAAAATAATAACTAGAAATGCAAATTAAAAGAGGAGGAAAAACAAGAAAAGTATATTTCATTAAACCAGTCAATGAATCCATTTTCTTCTAGAACAAGTGATTACTGGAAGTAAAAAGACCTTTTTGCAGGAGATGATAAATAGTTTGTTATTATCATGCAAGATTAGCAAAAGCATGCAGCTCTTTTAACTGTTCCTAGTATTTTTCTTCACTTGAAGCATGCAATGGGTAAAAGGTAGACCTAAACAATATTATGACACGAAAAAATACACGAGTACCACAAGGATACACGAATTACTAAGTCTAATAAAAGGTTTATGATACTCAAGCCTATGTACATTATTGATCTACCAAGAAAAGTTCGGCATATTGATAGGTGTCTTATCTTCCACTACAAGCCATACCTCGAGTCAAATAGTTTACTAGATGCACAGTAAAGAAAGAGCATAAAATATTTAAATATTGCAGAGGAAGTATAATTAGGAATAGTTCATATAAATATAAACTCCAGGTTAACCTTCTTATCAATCATCCTTCAAAACACAAACCTGGCTTTCTTTGGTGCCAAAAGTTACACAATGCGGATTTCCCATACTAACACAAGTCACTTTCCAAATTACTCCATTTACATTAAGATCTGATTTAACAACAGATTGATCTTTATTTGCTGGTAATTTTGTAGGAACATCTGATGCTTTAAGAATTGGTTCACCCATATCAACTTTAACCTGAAATTATGCTGGCTCCAAGTCAGATGCATTAAGCACCATAGATAAAGTACTCTAACGTACAGGATTCCAAATAAAATACCTTCCCGTCATCTTGAATTTCCGGAACAATTAAACCAGCACCAGTATGCACAGTAAAACTGCATAAAATTAGAAAAGAGAATGAAACCCGAAAGACATTTCTGCATTAAACTACAAACCCAAAAGACATTAATTCAAACAAATACACAAGGCAACAATGTGCAGGAAAATAGAAGAACAAGCCATTAACCGTACCTTTGCTTCCCGTGTAAATTCTCAAGCTCAGCAATGAATCTGGCAAAGCACCGTACCCCGTTACCACACATCTAGAAGAACAAATATCTTAATTAAAAACGTAAACCAAAATTCTAATTTCACGTACAGACACACACTCGATGCAAGAAACCACTCAATATTCAATTTCAGTGATTCAACCAGAAAAGCAAAGAATCCAGTTGACAAACTAAAGGCTCCATTTGGTTATTACTTTGATTACTAGCTTTTAGCTTCAATAGATGAGGCAAAAAAGTAGCATTTCAAACAATTAAAAACAAAAATACAAATTCTATTAAATCCATGATTTTACTCTTATATAGAATAATTAAGTTTAAACTAGCATTAAATTTAAGTTTTGTTCAATTTTAATAAAAATATTACTAATATTTACTTTTTTTAGCAACTTTTGAATAAGTAAAAGCTAATTACCTCAGGCTCGCTACCATCAGAGTTGAAGATTCGCATAGTATAATCGGTACCGTTGACTCCCGGCATTGCAAAAATCACTCCATCAGCTCCGATACCGAAGTTCCTATCGCACAACTTCACCGCTTGCTCCGGCGTAATCCTCGGTTCCGTCGAGTTCCTGTTATCAACCTTTGGCAGAAAAAAGAATTCAGCTCAGACAATTTCTCCCACATTTCTCTTAAGTTAAAGAGAAATGAATTAGAAAAATTACCAAAATGAAGTCGTTCCCGAGGCCGTGGTACTTCACGAAGTGAAGGAATCCACTTTCCCTTCTGTCAAGAAACGACGTCGTGGATATTTTCTCTGGAGTTCCGATGCGCATGGAAGATGCGGAGACTCGAAGGTTAGGGTTTTCCAGAGAAAAGTTAGAACGGAGAGAACTGAAACGAAGAGAAGAAGTTGACGGAAAAGGATCGGAGATTGAGAAGGAGAAACGGCGCGTCTGAGGCGGGAGAGAGAGGGAAATAGCGGCGGCGATGGCCATGGGGCTTTCTTCGGCTTCTTTTATTATAAACCTGGTGACGGCAGGTTTTCTGTGTTGCGATGGCGTTCCAGTCAGTCGTTGGAAAGGGAAACTGAAATTTGTCTTTGTTATGTAAGAGAAGTGGTGGAATCGTATGCGGATCATCAATCGTAGAACCTGTTTGAGTATAAAGGGATCAGATCGGATTTTGGTCATAATTCACAAGTACAACTTGGTCGTAGACCAAATAGTTGAGATAAAAATGTCAAGAAAGACCAAAAATATTTTTCTTTGAGATATTGAAATAACTTTAAAAAAATCCTAAAATCCCGTACCTACATTTCATACTATAATAATATAATTAAATTAAATATGTACTAATAATTATATAGAATGTGTACATTCATTATTAAAAAACAATATTAAGTTAATATTCAACCTCTCAATTTATATAACTATTTAAATCAAAATCCATTTTCAAATACTTTTTTTTTATCATTAGAGATTAAAATCTATGGGAAATTGAGAAAAAATTTTACAAATTTTGAGATCGAATCTCAAATTTTCCGGAATCGAAAAAAGTGGACAAATATTTATTTCCCTAAAAAATTAGGAGAATTGGACAAAAAAAATAACCATTGGTGGATCAAACCCAAATCTTAATGAAATTCATTTCTTAAAAATATGGATAAAACTTGTTAAGTCCAAATTCTATTTCCAATAATTATTCTCGTGCCTAAATGGTAAGAATTACTACCACAAAGCAAAGCAATGCAATGCAAGGGGATATTATTTATTTTTCTTGAAGAAATAATAAACTGAAAATCAGTAAAAGGAAAAAAGGTTCCTGGACCTTTCCACTTGGAAAAAATTGGCCCGTTAATTTTGGGCTTTAGCGCCAGCCCACTACTTCAAAATCAGCTCTCTTGGGCCCGACCCATTAAGTCTGTCTCTGGTCACTAATCTACACGCGTCAATTGAACGCATCAATTAACCGCTCGGTCCCCCTTCAGAAAATATATCTATATAAAGTGAAAGCGGCAAAGGTGGTCCCCACTTTAACCATAGATCATCCTAGGGTTAACTTAACCTCTGATCCGGGTTAGATCCTCTCGTCCTTTCAGGTTTAGGCGTTCAGCTCTCCCCCCCCCCCCCAAAAAAAAAAGATTAGGGTTTCCAAAATCTCCCAAATCGACCAATCTTCTATCGAATTTTTCGTATTTCTAGCTATCGTCAAATCTAGGAGTCCTTCAATTATTTATTTTTTCCAGTGTGAATTGATTGGAAATTGAATTGAAAACAGAAAAAAAAATATAGGGAAAGAAAAAATGGAGACGCAGAGGATAATGGAGTTTCCTCACAAGAATATGGATAAACGGCCCAGAAAAAGGCCCAGATTAACATGGGATATGCCGCCTCCTCTTCCTCCTCCTAAGGTAAAAGAAAAAGTTTCGATTTCTTTCCATTTATTTAAATTTGTTTAAAATTTCAGATTTTTTTTCTTATATGTTGATAGTTTAACTTCTTACTTTGATGTGGTAATTTGAAAATTTTCCCCTATTTTCCATCAAATTTTGTTTATTTTGTGAATTTACAAGTTTTAAATAGTTTTATGGAAAAATTTAACTGTAGTGAGATGTTATGATTACTGATCTATAGTCAAGTTTTTTTTTTCTTTTTAATTTTTCATTTAAAGAAATTATCTTGTGATTAGAGAAATGTATAATTTTCATGTGATTTTTTGTTTTGTTGTTTTGGCATCGCAGGTTCTTCCGGCAATATATTGCGGTCAGGAATTCGGGAATGGAGGAATTTCTAATTTTTCTTATCCTAGTAATATGTTTTACAGGGGAATTCCTCGTAATGGCTCTCCTCCTTGGAGACCTGATGATAAAGATGGCCATTATGTTTTTGCCATCGGAGAAAGCCTAACTCCTCGATGTAATTTTGTTTTTCTTATTGCAAAATTGACCATAGCTTTTTATATGTAGATTTGATAATAGCTACATGTTTATATCGTTTTTGGACAGTAATTATTAAACTATTATGAAAATCTTTGAATGAAATTGCGATGTTATCATGCTAAACACCTTGAATGCCATTGCATCTTTTCCTCATTTATGTCATATTCAAATTGTTCACTTATATTCTTTTATTGTTCGTGTCTGCAGACAGGATTCTTGGTAAAATGGGTGAAGGTTAGTGTTTTCTTTTCGAATCCTAGTTTTTGCAATTATGGGAGCTGCTGCCATTGGATTAACATTTTAAGATTCTAATCCATGTAGATATTTTGGATTGTTGCTTAACATGGATTATGGTCCATTGGATGGTATTTTTTCAGGAACATTTGGCCAAGTTCTAGAATGTTTTGACAATGAAAAGCAGGAAGTTGTGGCCATCAAAATTGTTCGCTCCATACACAAGTATCGTGAAGCTGCCATGATTGAAATTGACGTCCTTCAAAGACTTGCCAGGCATGATATCGGTGGTGCTCGGTAAGGATGTCCTCATATTCTTTTTTTTTTTTTTTTCCCTTATTCATTGTAGAAATTGAAGTGATATGGTACAAGCGGTTTCATTCCTTGCAGTTGTGTGCAAATACGGAATTGGTTTGACTATCGTAATCATATTTGTATTGTAAGTATTTATTGGTGTTTGCCATTTGATTAATTTCGGGGGGCAATTTAAGCTCTCTCATTCCTAAATATTCTGTGAGTTTAAAAAAACTTGCGGATCAATTGAAATGGTTTCAACAGGTGTTTGAGAGGCTTGGACCTAGCTTATACGATTTTCTCCGCAAAAACAGCTACCGTTCATTTCCCATTGATCTTGTTCGGGAGCTTGGCAGACAAATTTTGGAGTCTGTAGCATGTGTGTGGATAATTCTTGCACTGTTTGTTGTCTTTATTATATCTACTTGATGCTTAAACCCCTTTTACCATAAAGCAAGAGCTCTGGCTTTATTAGCTAAGTTTTTTATATTTTTAATTGAAAACCACCTAACTTTGGCGAGAAAAGCTGGGGCTTGATGTTGATAATGTATTTCATTACCATAAGAAAGATAAAAGTTTTGGTAGTTATGTATCTAGTTAACTTAGTTAATTTTCAAATGTTCAGTTATGCATGATTTGCGGTTAATTCACACTGATTTGAAGCCAGAAAACATTCTCCTTGTTTCCTCCGAATATATAAAGGTGCCAGATTATAAGGTATTCCGTCATTTTTCTATTCCTTAGGAATGCTATTTGACATTGGTTTGTGTAATTGGGGGTTGCTGAATTCACAGTTTATGTACTATTAAAGTGAGGCATCATTGAATTCTGATTTCTTGGAAATTTTTTTTTTATGTGCTCTAGTTTTTATCACGGTCTACAAAAGATGGTTCTTATTTTAAGAATCTGCCAAAGTCAAGCGCTATAAAGCTGATTGATTTTGGGAGTACAACATTTGAACACCAGGATCACAGCTATGTGGTGTCAACTCGGCATTATCGTGCGCCAGAAGTCATACTTGGTTATCATCATCTTCAAAATTGAGATGTGTATTTGTTTTGCACATGTGCTCATCTTTTTGACATTCTTTGTCATTTTTGCAGGTCTTGGCTGGAACTATCCTTGTGACTTGTGGAGTGTGGGTTGCATACTGGTTGAACTTTGCTCTGTAAGTGAATCTTTGTAGTATAAATTATTGACTTTTGGTCTTGCTGAATGCTGCAGCAGATAATAATTTTGTCAAGAAAGAGGTAATGAGAGGCTTTTAGAAACCACTATTGAGCTAGTTATTAGTTTATAAGATTAAAAATGATGTAAGAAGCATATCAAGTAGATAAATCTCATTTTATATGAAGCTACCATGCGGAGGATAATTCTCTTTTTTCAGGTAGCTAGAATGTGGTTTGCTGTGTTCATTGTAATTTAGGAAGCCAGCTGTAAAATTTCATGATTGATCTGTTGGAATCTAGAGCATGTTGTTATTTACTTGCAAAAGTGATAATGACTATGTTATTTATGAGCAGGGTGAGGCACTTTTCCAAACTCATGAGAACCTAGAGCATCTAGCCATGATGGAGAGGGTTTTAGGGCCATTACCCCAACATATGGTGCTCAGAGCTGAGTAAGAGTGACTTTATTGGTTGTTCTTGTTGTGAATATGTTGCTGATGAAGTTCTTACATTGTGCCTGATATTTTTGCAGCCGCCGTGCTGAGAAATATTTCCGGAGGGGCACACGTTTGGATTGGCCCGAGGCTGCAACTTCAAGAGAAAGCCTGAAGGCAGTTTGGAAATTGCCCCGCCTGCCGGTATGTTATCATGAGTATGCTCTTCATTTTAAGTCGTTGGAAATTATCTGAACTCACCTGATAGTGACAGCCACTATATTTGCTGCTTTTGAAGTTCACCTCACAAACTTTTTGAGGAAATTTATGTTTCTTACTTGGGCCATGCATGACTCTTATCGAGTGACAGAAATTTTCTATTGCTTTAACAGTTTACTGTGCTTGCAAGGCTTCACGCTGAAAGATCCTGTGACCCTTTGCCTGTTCTTATTTTGAATCATTTAGGCTTATGATTTTGGGTCCATCTGTATTGCCTTGTACATTAGTTTCTAAAGTTTGTTTTTATAGGCACCAGATGCAGAACTTTGGGCACAATACTGACTTTCGTGTTCCCCAACCTCTGCTTCTAAACTGCTCCTCCTTCCTGACTGTTTTCGGTTTTATGTGCTGCAGAACTTAATAATGCAGCATGTGGATCATTCTGCTGGTGATTTGATTGATCTCTTGCAAGGGCTACTACGCTATGATCCAGTTGAGAGACTTAAAGCCAGAGAAGCACTAAGACATCCATTTTTTACAAGAGATCATAGAAGGTTTGGCTACCCCTTGTAATAGGAGATGGGGTCTTTGTTATATGTTGAGTTTGATTAACCTTGCTTATCGTGGCATATGTTGAATGGCTTTTTTGTCGCTTAAAAATATATATGGATGATCATATATACAGTATATATTATGTATAGCGTCTACTCATTCCCTTTCCTCAGCATGCGATTTGCGTCTCCCTTTTGTTTGTTCCCGGTTTCCTTTTTTACGGTAGGATGTTTGTTGTTATCTGGTGGACGTCTTCGAATTGTATCCACCTGGTAAATTCCGGTTTGCTGTCTGATATTCAAGAAGAGCAATAGAAAAGTTGTGTTAAAATTTTACACATTCCTTTTATTGATTTGAGGATTTTTGGACTTCGCTCGTCATAATGTATTGTCAGTTTTGGAGCTTTAAAGATCGTTTTCACAGTTTTGTCATTTGAAAAAAGTGCCTTGATAAGGGAATATGGGCCTTTGTTTTATAAAGTTATAGTTTAATCTTTGGTTAATTGATTTGGTATCATTTTTTCTTTCATTACTAACCTCCTTGGTCGAAGGTGTAGATGTGTTTTTATTTAGTTGGTACAAATTCGCAATGAGATATTATTTACTTTGAGGATTTAAAGGCTGATTTTACACGATTTTATCTTTCGAAAAAAAAAAAGCAACTTGAATAGACCCTGGAAAGAAAAATCTCTGCAGAACTTGAGGAGGTTTGAGCCCTAAAAGCCCTTGTTATCTTGCCGTTCCTGGGAATTTAAGAAGATAGTACAGGTAGGACAAAAAATGGCAATGCTTCATGAATATTGAATTCAATTCTATGGAGCAAATTGTTTTATTTAGGTTAAAGAATGAAACAATAAACAAACAGCGCGGCCTGTTTGTTTCTTTTTTTTTTTTTTTTTTTTCATTTTAAATTAAACCAACAAAAAACCTTGGGTTATGGATGGTTTCAAGCTGTAATTGCACTAATCAAGAATATTTTAGTCTGCAATGATGTAGTTAAATTAATATCTTAAGCAGCATGCAAATCATAAAAAGTTTAAACCGTGACAAAAATAATTAGTCCAACCTAATTCATAATTATTCTGAGCCCTTTATTTATTAATAAAATTTAATATAAAAAAATAAATAGTCCAACCTATTTCATATATCTATTACATTATACGAAAGTTATTCCCTTTAATTAAAGGGGATAATAATGTAATAGGGGACACTTTTGGGAATTATTGCCTGTCACGTGCAAGCAATTATTTCTTTTATTCATTTATTTTTATTTTGTCGAAGAGAAGAAAAAAGAAAAAAATGATAAAATTATTTTGGCATTTTCATATAATTTTCAATTTTATGTTATATATTGCATAAAATTGTTGCTTTAATTTTTCTTTTAATTTTATAATGAGATCATATTTGATTTTTATTCAAATTTAATCAAAATTGCGTCGTTTGGATCTATTTTGATCCACTTGATTTCGATAAATTTTAAGTTTTATTTATTTATTTATTTACCTCATTTAATGTTACATGCATATTTAAAATTTTTTAGATTAAATATAAGTTTTAACTAATTAAATTGGTGAAAACAAAAATTAAAAAGTTAAAAATATAACTTTATAAGATCAAATAATTATAAATATAGTTTTTTTCTTATAATTTAATGGAGTTTAGTATAAATAAAAATCTAATCAACGATAAACTTGTTTTAAAAAAAATTTGTGAGCATATGTTATTATCACATCCATCGGCCTAAGCTTGAGAATAACGTGAAGCAGTTTGACCCATTAAAATCAGCTTCATACCTGGAGCAATTTAGAAAACCCAAATCTGCTTAGAGTTTTTAGAACTTTGAAGACTTAGTCAAATACAATTACTCTAATTTACTTAGCATTTTCGAGTTAAAACTTTAAAATGTTTGAAATTTTAACTATTTTTAGGTAAGTGTCATTTTAACTGTTTATTAAAAATGTAAAAAAAAAAATTATATAAATATTTATCTTAATACTATTTTATGTTTTACACTATACATTAATTAAATAATATATATTGAATAGCACTAAAAACAATTAATATACAAATAATATAAAAAAAAATTATTCTATTTAAGTTTTCGGTCAATGTTTTTGTTTTAAATATAACGGAATTTGTTTAGTACGGAAATATAATGTAAAGAGGAACATTCAAAAAAATCAAATAATTTTCGTACTATTTTAGGCTCAAACTAATAATTACCTCTTTTTGCTTGGAAGCAATTCATTTCCAAAGTTCAGGTAAATATTTGCATTTTTTTGGGAATTTTCTCTAAATATTGGATTGGGTACAAGCTGTTTTTGTACAACATGATTCAGACGAATCTTACAAAACAATATGTCTCTCACTTCTTCAAGGTACATCCTCAGAGAAAATTTTCAGATCTATGAACATTGTTCAATAGGAAGAATACTTGAGAACAATTGATTAAAGAGGATTTAACAGGTAACTAGCATCCTAGACTTCAATGCTTTCTTGCTGCTCTAGCGAAAATTCCTTTTTCAGTTCAAGCATCCAGTTTCAGGTACTTTAAGAGTTTAGTGAGTTTCTGTACGGTATGTGTTTCTTACCCTCAACAAGGGCATTGATGCAGCTGCTTATATTAGTGCAAGGAATGATCTATTAAAGTTCGCACCTTCCTCAGCAAAGGCATTGATGCTGACAAAATTTGGCGCACTTTCCTGCCTCTTGACTTTCCGGGTGAGTTCTTCTTATCAAACCTTGAAGACTGGTTTAATGTCAATCTCACAAAATGGATGAAACTGAAGTTAGACAATTGGGAATGACCAGTTCTGTTTGCTAACGTCGTGTGGTTGCTCTGGAAGTGGAGAAAAAAAGTAATCTTTGATTATACCACCATCCCTTTATCCTGTAAAATTGACACTATCCAAAAAATTCTGGTGGAATGGTATAGTCTGAAAACCAACTATAATGCTGTTAGAGGAAGGCAAAAAGTTTTGCTGTCATGGATTAAACCAGCGCCAGGTTGGTTCAAAATTAACACTGACGGCTGCTGGAAACAAAATGAAAACAAGGCTGGAGGTAAAGGAATCTTAAGGGATGGGAATGGTAAGTGAGTTCTAGGCTTTTCTTGTTACCTTGGATATTGCAGTATTGATATTGCTGAACTTTGGGCTTTATGTCATGGTGTTACTCTTGCGAAAAAATCTAAATATCGACAAACTTGAAAATTGAAGCTGAGTCCCTCAACGCCATCAAATATATCAAGGGGTCAATGATCATCATCCCTCCTTTCAGCTCATTGAAGCCATCCTTCAACTTCTTACCGGTAATTGGGAATGGACTATCCAACATATCCCTAGAGAAAAGAATTCTGCTGCTGATGGGTAGCTAAATGGAGCCTCGATCACCCTCCTAATGTTATTGTTTTGCATGAACCCCCCTCTGGATTCGGGATGATTCTTACCGCTGATGCTGTAGGCGTGGCATTCCCGCGCAGTGTCCCTTGTTAGTTGGGCTTTCCCCCGTTTCACACCCAAAAAGGAAAAAAAAAGAAGTTATCACCTTCCAGTGACTTAAGTGTTCTCTCATCAGTTGCAACTCCCAAAGGGCACTTTGCCTCTTTCAGAACCAGCAAGAGCTATGAGTGAGAGCTTTCCAACTCTATTAATGAAATCGTTGAATCATCTTTGACTCTTCCATATTCAACCACAACCATGATGAAAGCAACTCATATATATACATATATACATATATAATAATAATATCATAAAATTAGAAGAACAAAGCAAATAGTCAGTCACGGATCGTTACTGGCACCTACATAATTGCATGGGATCGTGAGGACGTTTCATTCACGCGAGTTGGTTCAGTGGTTCAGTTTTGGTTTCCGCTTGACCAATACCATGACCTGCCGCAAGCCAGTAAACTGTTACCCTTACATCAATCATTTCTCCAGCCTTCTAAGGCATGATAATGGAATTAAGAAATTTACTTCATCCGTGGAACAAGCCTTGTATTGTGTAATAACGGCTACAACAAATCCCTGCATTACGTTTGAGCAAAACAATTTTCCGAGGTAAAATGAAGGCACATTTAAAATTAGAATTTAAACAATATATAGAAAACTATAAAAGTGGTTCATAAAATTGTTAGTGTTTGCTTCAATAGTTCCTTTGTAGTTAACAACCATTGCACATAAAATCATCAGCTATTCATCTCCTTCTGAAGGTAAGCGCAGCAGAACAGATTTCTTTCTAATCAGTTAGGTGGTAACATGAAAATATTGGAATTGGAAGAGAAGATACAACTATATTACTTGCCACCACCAGTCTTTATTCTAGGTTGCTAGCTTGGCAAAACAGTTCAAAAAGACTTTATTTGTTGAACTTTAGTTCAATGAAATGATAACAAAGAGGAAAATAAGTACATAACATTTGATTAAATTGGCTAAAATCATGACAATTTATCCTTTAGTTACGCAGAATTGATAATTTTACCGTGAGGAAGCTATTTAGCTGCAAGGAGTAGTCAAGGTCCGCTAAGAAGCTAAGAGAATGCTATTTAAGTATTTAGCTTTCCTGGATGGTTTAATCTCCTTTCCTCTAAACATTCCTGGAACTGCTTACTGGAAATGTCCACAGGTAGCAACAACATGTGTCTACTCAGAACCTTTACATAGGCAAGCGAGACTACATTAAATTAATTAATCATTTTATCTGGATATTTTGCATCTGAAGACCGAAATCATTTTCACTTTTTTGAATAATGGTAAGGTCGTGCCTAGGAAATGAAAGGTAATAAAAAACTGTGTTGGTTCTTGTATCCTCAAAGAGACAACAGAAAGGGTTTCTTGAATGATATGGTAGAGGAAGATATGGGCAAAGCTGACTGACACCATCCTATCAGAATTCTGGAATTAGATTAACTAAGAAAACACATTATTGATAAAACAAGTGAAAAAAAAAAAAAAGACAGAAAGCCAAATTAAAACTCAACGTAAGTTTTATCAACTATGAACTTAAGACAAGGATAATAGCTGGTCTCATCACTAAAAATGAGTTCAAATTATCAATCAGATTCACAATCAGGAAATTTCTTATACAAGTTAGATAAATCCATTTCTAAATAGATTAAAAATTACTAATTTACAAACAGTTAACACCGCAAAATAACCAAATGAAACAGTACTGAGGGGCAATACTAACCGCAATTTATGTCAAAATATATTGCTGACTGTAACTTATCCACTTGCTCACTTTCCTCGACAGCATCCTCCAAATAATTATTAATCCAACAAAAATATTCTTTCAGGGGTAAGTACAAATACCTATGGGTACATACAAACCGACAAAGATGTTCCAATGAAGGAAGGAACTCTCAAAGTACTTAAGCTCATAGACGAAGAACCCATAAGTTAAAAGTAACGAGAAATCCGGAAGAGAAAAGGCAATTCAGGACATAGATTAACTTCCGATGAATACTTCAGGCTCTTGGTAGTTTTTGATTTAAGTTGGGTTTAACCATTCGTGTTTTTGTATGTTTTATTGTTTTATAATAATGTTTAAATTATTTTATATTATATAAAATTTTTTGTATAAGTTAATCATATAAATTTTTATACATTGATTATTTATATTATATTAATTTTAATATATACTCGTATTCATATTATATTCGTATTATTTTTTTATATCATATTTTATTTATTTTTATATTATATTAATATTGTGTAATCATACTATGATAGGTTATCATTGGCTTTATTTTTTCAGTTGTATTTCTATAAAATTGTAATATATTTAGAAAATAAAAAATATGACATGGCAATGAAGTGTCGAAGAGTGCCTTAGCTATGGAAATAAGTTTAATACTATTCCTTTAAACGATAAAGATTTTATAATATCTTGGCTAGAGAAAAAACTTCAAAAATTTACATAAAATTAGATCATTAGTTAGATTATTCAAAATTTTATGAATTCAGATTGATCAAATTAAAATTATTATTGAAATTTAGTTATAAAAATAATTTTTTAAAATAATAAAATAAATTATCTGATTTGTCTAAATCAGATCTGAACAAAAAAAATAAATACTTTTAAGTATTGATTTTATCGATCATAGACACCTCTATCTAAAATTTAAAAATAAAATATCTTAAAATTTTTTTAAAAAATATAATTATATGAAATATTAAAATCATAATAAAAAATCAAATGCATGTATAAAAAATTATTAAAACCAACTAATTAACTAAAATATAATTAAATAAATTTAAAATAAAGTTGAGCACTTGCAACCTTAAAAGTAACAACTAACAACAACCCACGCATGGGAGACGACGACAAAGGTGATTTGAATCGGATGATATGGACGATGGAATTGGTGGATTGGGCTCCTTCAGGGCTTCAAACTTAACTTGGACAAAAGCATCGATGGGTTTCAAAAGCCGCACGTTCTGGGATCATTCTTCGATCTCTCGAAGGGTTTTGAACTATTCGCTACTCCCTCTCCGTTATCATCTACCAGGGTTTTAGAGAGGGAAAAAAAAAAGTTTTTGCCATGACAATGGAGTCTTTTGCTAAAGTACACTGCAGTCACCAGCCTCTCCACCTCTCTCTCAATCACCACCGTCCATACTTCGCTAAACCCATCTCTTCTCTTTCCTTTTGGACTTCATCCTCATCATCACCGTTCAAATTGGCCTCCATCAGAGCTTCATCTTCCTCATCATCCTCCACGGCTCCGCTTTATGAACCCGCCAGACCTTCGCTCCTCCAAACGCTAACCCCTCTCCTCAAAACCACTTGCATTACTATTACCGCTGCCGCCGCAGTCTTCTTCACTCGCTTCCACCAGAAACCCACGCTCGCCGCCCCAACGACAACGCCAACTGTGGAGACCGCCTCGACGGACACGAATATCTCCTTAGAAGATCAAGAAAAAACCATCGAAAAACGCTTAACTCAGTATCCAAATGACGTTGAAGCTCTACGGTCTCTCATGGAGGTCCGGATCAAATCAAAGAAACTCCAACAAGCCATCGAAGTTATCGACCGTTTGATCGAGCTCGAACCCGAAGACACAGAATGGCCGATGTTAAAAGCCCAAATCCATAGCTACGCCGGCGATTTCGAGCTAGCCAAGAATGAGTTCGAAGAAATATTAGCTAAAGACCCAATTAGGGTTGAGGCTTTTCACGGCCTTGTAATGGCTTATTCGGAGTCGGGTCAAAAACTGAAAGAATTGGAAAAAAGAATTGAAGGGGCAATGGAGAAGTGCAAGAAAGAGAAGAAACATAAAGATTTTAGGGATTTTAAGTTATTAATTGCTCAAATTCGTGTAATTGAAGGGAACCATTCAGAAGCTTTGAAGGTTTATGGGAGTTTGGTTAAGGAAGAGCCAAGGGATTTTAGGCCATATTTGTGCATGGGGATAATCTACTCTTTACTGAAGAAGAAAGATGAGGCTGAGAAACAGTTTGAGAAGTTTAGGAGACTTGTTCCTAGGAATCACCCTTACAGGGAGTACTTCGTTGATAATATGGTGGCAACTAAGCTTTTCGCTGAAAAAGCTGAGAGAGAAGCCGCAGGGAAGAGTTGAGAGTTTTGGGGTTTGTTTCTTATCAGAGATGAAGATTGATGTTTTTACAAGGAGGTCCCTTTTTATTTTTAAATCTAAATTTCCTTTTCTTTTAATTCTCTTCCAATTTTTGTGCCAAAATTCTGATAGTAGTTCATAATTAAAGGGCGGTGTTATTTAGTGTTATAGTCTGCATATGGATAAGAGGCATAGTGGATAATTGAGTTATTTTGCGATGTTAGGAAGCTTGATATACCTGTTATTTCATGCGTTATGTTCATATTGCTTCTTCTGTTTTATTCAATGTTTCATTACATAGTATTTTGGGTTTAGCATAAATATTGCTAAGTTTGAGCTTATTTAGTGTGGAAGTTAAGGTAAAGCGCCTGTTATCCTTTCTAGTTGCTATACAAACGTGTATATATATGTTTCTTGATCACTAGTGATTGCCATTAAAAATTGACAGTTTATAATCATGAATGATAATTGAAATCTGGAAAACCTGCTTTTATTTCGATCTTCACTATGGATCTGGCTGGTTATATTTTGTTGCATGCTGCCTTAATGAGACGACTTTCAAGTACTTTTGAATTTGTTGGCAACTTACCCTGAATGTGTAGAAATTACCTTGCCGTCTGCATTTTAAATTAAGTATTGTTAAATAACGGTACCAATGCTTCTTGTTACATTCATGTTGCATTTTACAATAACCTTCTCTGCTGATTATGTACGGCCATAATAAGTGGCGTAGTAGTCATTTAGTGATGTGAGTTCTCCTGCTTCAGTGTGGTACTTATGATCTTAAATGCAGTAATGAAGCTGTGGTTTATGAACAATCCTACTGATCTATCCTCAATTTCACTTTGCACTATTTTTAACTGAGCTGCCGTGACATCCCATATAACCGATCTAAACCTAGGAAATGCTATGAAATTTGTCCCATATAAGGGTAATTCATTAAAGTTGCCATGGCTAACGAAAGATATAAGATGGGTATTGATGTCTTTACGTTGGTTTTTTTATGGAAAGCTGGTATTTTAGCATGTGTATACGTTTTGGGAGTCAATAATTTGTTGAGTAAGATAAAAGCGACTTCCGTGGTAGAGATTTCTTTGAAATAGCTATTCATAATGATGTTACATTATAGTTGCTTTATCCTGAGGCTGCTCTGATAAATGAGAATTTGCTAGAACTGTTTTGGTTTAGAAAAGAGGACTGTGAAAGCTCATATTTGCTTGATTTCTGTCCTTTGGTAGGTTTTGGTTGTAACATGCTAGTAGACTGCAAGAATCACAGGATTTACTCTGTTCGGACTTGTTCAATTCAAGTACATTTTGAAATTTACAGTTTCAATCTAGGCTATTGAGTAAATATTTTACTGGCTTGTTGGCCGTTCCAGGGAAATGTTGGGTTGCTCAACTGGTTCCAGTCCAGCTTCGCAGTTACCATTTCCCTGTCAAGCCTTTGTTAGTTTAACCATTAGAACCACCACAGACAACTCCATAGATGTTAATGTTTCTGCTGTTTCAATGCTGTGCATGTTAATGGACACAGTATTCATACTTTGGTTAACCCCGCCATGTCCGAGAAAGAATTCCTCTTTGCTCATCCCAGCTTTGAATATTTTTCACCGCACTGTTAGCTTTGATTGCTTGGCTTAAGGTTAGTGTTTTGGTTAAGGTGGCGAGATGTGTGAAGCGTGAGCCTAGAGTTGAATATGGTATTATTAACTGTTTTTGTAGTTATACCGCTCCGTTTGCTTTATCCTTAAACTTTAGGTGTTCTTTAGATTTTGAGACCAGGGTCTGCGAGTGTCATCAGAGTGCTGCATTACCCGAGACTTTAAACGGAATTGAATAAATTTAATTATTATCCAAATCGAAACTGAACCAAACATGAAACAAACAATTCGAATCCAACTTATCTGAATCATACAATAAATTTCTGATACTGACACTGACAGTTAGCTGTACGAATATTTCCCTTGTTTGCTTGGACATTTTGTATTGTTATTTACCCTGAAAAAAAAGATAGAAAGAAAAGAAAATGAATACACTGCATTTAAGTACCGCAGTTGATAAATTGTTGATGTCTTTTGGTGGCGAGTTGAATATGCTGCTTTAGGTGTCATTTGATGGATTTGGAGCCCAAAAGAACAGGAGAATATGAGAGGGCAACAGAGTTTTATCTACGGGTTGATGCTTAAATCAGTAGCTTTTCTTGATTAGATCATTTTCATGGTTGTCCATTACTGTATAACTAATTAAACAGCTAACCAATTTACCCTGGCTGAAAAATCAGAATCACATTTGCCTTGTTAAAGCCATACTTATTGATGTAAGGGAACAATTGTTCATAATGGACGATAGCATATATCAGACGAGGACATGTGTTAGAAAAGGGTAATCAGACCGCAGGTTTTCATGAATTTGTATTTGGGCACTTGAAACTTCATTGTCTCACAATCTCCTACAAATCAACCTTTGCTCCATTATAACCAAGACCAAAAAAAAAAAGAAAAGTGTATGGAAGGAAAGAAAAATCATAGAGAAAACTTTCCATCATTGTGATGGAATGGAAGGGTGGAACTTAACGCTTTTATTAATCAACTTTATTGTATGGTACTGGAGACAACAATCATTTTTTTCTTGTTATGGTGCTCTGTTGCTTTGGCTTTTTCACACTGAAATCAAGGTTTTCCGAGCTAATCACGGCTCCATGAAATAAACGGAAATGGTTGGTGAAAGGGAAACTGATCATAGCTTAGGACAGAACATAAATCCATGTTATCAGAATTTAAGATAAAATGTTAGATAAAAGTATATGTTTTAAGTAAATATATTTAATTTTTAAAATTTTTTATATATTTAAAAAATTATATATATTTATATTTATATTTAAATATATATCAAATATAAATATTAAATTTGAATACATTTTAGAAAGAAACTAGCAGTTCTCCTATTATTATTTGATGACATTGCTTCATTTCCAAGCTTCAAATTAATCATACTTTAAAGCTGATTGAGTTGTTCCAACATGTTTTTTTTATCTAATCCTCAAAATCATGGGAATCAAATAATTTCGATACGCGAAGCCAATAAGATTATTTCACCAAATCTTTTCAATAGATGTCATCCAATGTTTCGATTTTCCTCACATTGCTTGTCGACTCCTCATAATTTTTGGCTATGTTTGGAGTTGTCGTTAATTTTAATTATTCAAATTTCAATATACATAATATTTTTTTAATTATAAAAATAATAAAATTAAATATAATATATAAATATACTAAAATCTATATAATATAAATTATAATAATAAATAATAAATATACCGCAGACCGTGCTTTCGCACTCGCCCGCGCAGAGTAGGGCCTTATCTTTCCGCTTCACTCTC
The DNA here is from genome assembly GCA_038381775.1 of Adansonia rubrostipa. Taxonomy (NCBI): domain Eukaryota; kingdom Viridiplantae; phylum Streptophyta; class Magnoliopsida; order Malvales; family Malvaceae; genus Adansonia; species Adansonia rubrostipa. The sequence continues at coordinate 11,800,889 of JBBYHM010000018.1, read as the reverse complement.
ACAGTATTTGAATGTTCACAAAATTTAAGTCTCTTCCCTGTCTTCAACGGTTCCAACGGACCACTCCCTACTCCCCTCTTTATTGCTTCCCCCGCCGTTGTCACGCTTCGCTTTTGAACTATCATACAGCTAACAAATCTCAAATTTTCATATTTTTTTGGGTTCAAGTTTAGATTTTGCATTTTTGTTTCCTTTTTCTTCGATTTTAAGCTCATGATTTCTTTCAATCCTTTTTCTCTCTTTCCTAGCTTGGTTTTTTTTCGGGATTTTCTGATCTAGATTTCTTCGGCATTACCTGCAAAAAGCGTTTGTCTTTCTATGTTACTTAAATGAGTGAAAATGGAGACGTTCTGGCAACGGAGGCCTAGGATTTCGAGTTTCTTGACTGATCAGAGCTTCACTGATTTGACTGATTCAACTGCCTCTGCTTCATTTAGAGGTCGGGTTTTCTCCCTATCTCTTTTCTCCTTTTAACGTATTTTGAAGTGAGTTTTCACTTTGTTTGGTTCCTGAGTAATCCGAGGCAAAAGGAAGGTTTTTTTTTTTTTTTAATGTTTGTTTCGTTTAGATTCCAATGGCACCCTTCGTATTTTGAAAGTGACTCATTAGATTGAGAGACTTCAGTCCGTTTAATTTGACTTGCCAAAAAAAAAAAGTTCATGCTTTTAAGTTTGTTTACAGTTAATTTTCTTTTCCTACATTTTCTTAGTTATCAAACGCAGCATTATCCCTCGGTTTTCTGTTAACGTTAATTTTTAATTTGTGGCTATCTCCTTCTTCTTGCCTTTGCTTATGCTTTCATTGAAGTTAGTCTTTTTGAACCCCTTTCTGACTTTTCTATGGTGCAATCAACATGATTTTGACGAGCTATGAATTGCTTAGCTTATCTCCCGAGTTGCTTTTTAATTTCCTATTTCTCGGAATATTTGCTTTATTTTTCTCTTTATTACTTGTTTCAACATCTTCCCAAGTTCTAATTTTGTTTCTGGGTTTTCCTTGCCGGGGTTGAAATATTTTTTGTTTTATGAGAATAATTGTCTTGGTTTTTGGTTTTGTAGATTTCATGAGTGTTTATACTAGCTTCTAAAATAATTTCGTCTCCTCCTTTCTGTACTCCTGAAACAGTTATCCTAATGCTTTTATAGGATTAATTTCCTGAAAACAGGCAGCTTCAAATATAGAGAAAATTTCCAAAATCTGCATCTGATTCCAGTTCCTGTAGCTGTGATATTACGGAGGAAGATCAGGTGCGCTGTTTTTTTCTTGTTTCCATTATTATTATATGATAAGAGTTTTTTTTGTGAGCATTATATTCATTTAGCTCCAGATTCTCCTCAATTTTTATTAGTACGTAATGAGTTGATAGTTATAATCAAATATTTCTGGTTGTTGAAGTTAAGGTTTTAGTTGGGTTGGGGATTATCAAAACAATCAACTGGGACTTCAATGAAGAAGTTGTTAGCACAAGAGAGGTCAAAAGAAAATGAATCTAGG
>JBBYHM010000018.1:11725091-11742262 GCA_038381775.1 Adansonia rubrostipa | reverse complement strand
TATAAGAGAAATTTAAAAGAAAAAACAAAACAAAAAAGGTATATAATATATATTCGTTATTGGGTTTTGCTTTCGTCAGTGGAATAAAATCTGTTTGTTTTTAAAACGGGCATCCAAGTGCATGCGTTTCCCAATCAATTTTTTTTATACATTTCTTTTAATTTATCTATAATTTTTTTAATCACCATTTAATTAAATTTAAATTTTTTTAAATTTATAATTTTTAAAAATAATTTATAATATTATATCAATTGAATTAATATTCAATTGTTAAGTTTCTTGATCAATTTAATCCCATATATTATATCAGCCTGACAAGCATTGTCAATTTCAACAAAAACCAAACTATCAAAATGAACCTCATTGGTCAAATCTATTCTTAATCTTGCATATGAAAGTCTATAGTTAGGAGGAATACTATGCTGTCACATGCATTAAATAATGGCTCAGTATGACCTAACAGATGGTTAAAAAAAATAAAAAAATCAGGTGAAATACTGCTTGAACTTTTTTAACAGAAATAACTTTTTGCAGTCAAACTCTTGGTTAAGTAAAAAGATAAAGCCAAAGAATCTGAATTTGACTACTGATTCAACCAAATGCCAGAAGTGAAAGATTAAATAGACATGGAAAGGGAATAAAGATGAATTGATGAAATGAAAATTTTCTTATGTCTAATACTTTCATATATATAAAACTGTAAGTGTTGACTGAATTTAGTATTATCAAATCAAGTTAAAAAATATTAAAATTTTTTTTAAAATTTTAAAATTAAATATATATATTTTTTAAAAAATACCCACTTAAGATAATTTTCTATTTTTTTAAACACAATTTTTACTCCCATTATTTTTCCCCATAAATGTATATATGAAAAAGAAAATATTATATAATTTGAATTTACATGATTGTCGAACATAAATTATATTCAATGTAAGTATATATAATTTTTTTAAAAAAAATTTTCTATGTTAATTTGAAGGATTTAAATATGAATATTATAAAATAATAAAGAATCCGAATACTAAAAAGGTAAATATATCCGACAATGTTTTTGGCAAATTAATATTAGGAAAAAAAAAACATAAGTCCCTATAAACAACTTAACAAAGAACAGATTGATTAAACCCAGAACCCATTTCTCTAAAACATGCATAATCTAAGAAAACAAAATCAAATAATCACCCAAAAAAAAATAAAATTAAGTTCATCAGAAGGAAATATTGGGTTGATCCACAACATCTACAGTAGCAGAGCAAGAAAGCAACCTATTGAAAAACCTAAACAAAACAACCTTCACTTTCCTCCAAACCAAGCACTTCCTTCTAATACATCTCTTTCGGCTGCTGCTGCTCTTCTTCTTCTTATTCCCATGAGCACCCACCTTGTGTTTAACTCTCCCAAAGCATTTCAAAGTCCTTTCAGGCACAGTTTCTTTCCTGGAAAACCTGTAGCTCCTCAAATACATCTGCCTGCAGGAGATACTGTCGACAACTCTAGCCGGTTGGCTGCCATTGATGGGGATGTTGGTAACTGAGCTCCTTGACCTCACAAACTCCGCATCCGACTCTGGCCATTTGTATAGATTCAGATATGTTGCCCTAACAGGCGCCTGAGGGTTTTTAGCATCAGTCAAACAACTGGAAATGCAAACAGAACTCATTTTCTTGAAAGGGTTTTGCTTTTTTGGGGGGGCTACGGGTAAAGTTTGATTAAATATATGAACTGGGGGTTTTTGCTAAATTATATAAACTTGAAAAAAGCTTAGATTGTAAGAAAAGATATATATATATATATATATATATATAATGAAAAGAAAGAAAAAAAAAAAGGAAAGCAAGGGAGATGAATCAGATGATGATGATGATGCGAAAATGGGGCTGGTTCCGGTTGGTTCAAGAAAGGGATCGATTTATTCAAGGCATGATTTAACATAACTAAGGTGTTTTTTAGGCAAAGAGCGGATAGGTTAATGATGTTTATTTTATTGACCAAAATGGGCCGCCATAAAGTAGACTTATGGTTAGAATTCACGTCTGAATTTTTTTTTATCCAAATTTGGATATCCGAGAACCCATGTCATTGTATAAATAATAATAAAAAATTTTTAAAATTTATTTTTATATTAATATTTATAATTAATTTTAAATAAAATTTTTTAATATTTAAATAATAATTTAAATCAAATCAATTCGATTTATAAAATATTTTAATTACATTTAATCTAATATAAATCGAATTTATAGCATCAAATAAACTTTGAGTATAAGTTGAAATTTCGATGTGATCTTGGGAGTAAACGATAAAAGACTTAGCTGAGTCAACTAAAATCCATGCTTAAGTGAGTAACTACTACACCTTGGTTTCAAAGTGTTTGTCAAACATTTTGACGGTTGGAGGTAGAGAGAGGGACTTTGATGTTGAAATTAACCTAATTTGTTGATTAGCTTGTTTCATTTTCATAACGATGACAAGTGATTAAAAACAAGAAACTTGTTGGGTCTCACTATCCTTCCCACAATTGTATCTAGAAAATAAGATATAATTTGATCATTATGAAGAATTTCTTTGGATTATAGTCGATCATTAATTTCCAATTATTGGACGAACGAAAATCGATACATAAACTAATTATAAGTTTTGCTCAAATCCAATAATCAACCCTAAAAAATTTTTTTTAAGATTATTTTAATGCATTTAAAATTTTATTTTTAAAATATTCTTTTTTTAAATAATTGTACTTTAAATATTTTTAAAAGGGAATTGCTTGAATATGACATAAACAAATTGTGAGGTTTAGCTTCAAGCTATTTGCCAACCATTTGGCCCCTTTTTCTTTTGACAGAATGGATGTAGCCATACTTGCTTAGGACCTTATCTAGATTCTGCATAGCTAAGGCGGCCTGTTAACATTGACTCGGCTGGAAAAATGAGTCTCTTTCTACTGTTAACATTGAAACAAAAGGATCATTTTGCGTAACATAAAGCAGAAATCACCTTCCAAAGGCCTGAAAATCCAAAATCTTCCCCATTCAAAGTGATAGATTAGGGGCCAACTTTGACTTCATAAGATGTTGAAGGAAAGAAAAAATGGTTAAAAAATGGTGGTAAAACTGCGGCAATGAGAGTCGTTGGGAGACGATAATGTTCTTCTGAAGGGAATTCTTGAATCTCCATTTTTTGGTTTTTGACCTTACAGCTTGGTAATGGGGCAAAGCTCTGGTTTACACTCTCAGGCACGTTGCACACATTTGGCTGAAGGAATGAGTTGGAATTGAACACTGTTTGGCCGCAACTTTTGTGCTGTTTATTAATGGAAATTTCCTGATTCCATAATTAAAAAAAAAAAGAATTTATTTCTGTAATGAAGTCATACAATATCACCGTTCTCATTCTTACAAAGAAATTTTATAAATTAAACAAAGGAAAAAGAGATTTGAACTTCAAATAACAAACAAATGCTTCAGTAGTTCCATCCATTGATGCACCTGTGAACTGAATTTTTCAGACATGAATTCTCTTCATTTCCTCTTGTTCTTGCTCCCAAACAACAAGCTGAAGTAGAAGAGAATCCTGAACAAAAATCCCCATGCTACAATAACCTTAACCACCATGTATGCGCTGGTTGAGTCAAGCCCCGAAATAGGTTCATCGAGGAACAAAAGTATTGGATCATGAATAATGTCGATTCCAATGGAAACTCGCCTACGTTCTCCCCCAGAGACACCTCGATGCCCTTCATCGCCAATCACAGTCTTTGCTGCATTTCTCAACCCTAGTTGATCGATCAAAGCTTGAACCCTTGCTTTCTTCCTTTCTTTCGAAAGTGATCGAGGGAGCCTGAACTCTACTGAGAACATCAGTGTCTCTTCCACTGTGAGCATCGGGAACAAGAGATCATCTTGCATGACATAGGCTGAGAACACTTTAAACAGGCCTGACTCGATGACTTCATTATTCAAAGAGATGGACCCTTTCAGGCTATGCTTATCGATCCTGTTTGCAAGAGCATCCATCAGGGTAGACTTGCCCGAACCACTTGGACCAAGAACAGCCAAGAGTTCCCCTTCCCTTGCTTCGCCCGAGATGTCATTCAGTAAGCTCTTTCGATTATTCTCGGGTGACACAATCGAGTTCTTCCCACAACCAAGGAACCTTGATCTACGCCCAAGTTTGACATCGTAAGTTAAGTTTTTGAAGGAAAGAAGAAACGGGTTTGGCGCTTCAGTGGAGTTTTCGCCATTGGAAATCTCAACAACAACATCGCCGTGATTTCTTCGATGGTTTTCCACTGGATTCATCGAATCTCCGAACGTGTAGGATAAGAATTCGGCTAGCGAATGCGATTCTTCAACCTCCATAGCTGAATCTGATTGCTGTCTTTGGCCTTTAATCTCTTCAGTATTTAAACAGCTTTAATTCTACCCACAATTCTTGTTCCATTCAACTCTAAATATTTAAAAAATTTTAAGATCATACAACATGAAACCACCAGGAATACCCACAAACTCCATGAAAATATTTTGTTATTGATAACACGGCTGACATATGCTGAGTTTATATTAATTTCCAGAATCAAAATTTAAAAGAAAAATTGCAGCAAAAAACATGTGTTTGTTAATTAATCTTCCACTTTATGATCTTTCCTGATCTTTATTAAGTTTTTATTACATTTCATGAATTTCATATGCTGAAAAATTTATATTTCCTACGTGGGAAGAAGCTAGTATATTATACATGGAAATTTGGATTTACAAAGATTAAAAAAAGGATTATAATTCCATTAATTTCAATGCCATGAATTGCACAATCTAATAAATAATTCCTCTAATACATTACAATTTTGTATCAAACAAGCTTAAATATCCTTTCTGGACAAGATTTTCTAAGATTTTTTTCTTAAGGATATTTAATTTGGCCAACAACAATTGAAAATAATGAAATAATCTTACAATTATGGATTTAGTCTTTACATATATATATATATATATATGTATTTGTATAGTATGCCGGATTTTCACAATATTTTAATAAGAAATCAAAGTATGTTATAATTACTATACTACCAATAACGAATTCGTTATTGAAGAATTTGCATTTAACTTGCAAAAATTTTTTTGTTTTGATCCAAAATCTCACAATTTTGCCATGAAAACGCTTCACAAATCTAAGACCCAAATCTATGAATTTTCCAATCTCATAATTTTCAGAACTTTTCATTAATTGTAAAGACCTTCGTTTCGTCTGTGTAGTTTTTAACTTGCAATTAGCCGCAATTAAGGATTTCTGATCACAATCTAAACTTCATGCAAAACGTTTCGGCAACATATTAACCAACTTTTGACAACTTATTATTTTAATAAATTCAGACCAAATTTTGTACTTTACTGAAGTTTGGAGTTTAGTTAATTATCTCAGGAATCAAGCAGAGCCTGGAGCATGATTTCCCCTTTTCTTCATTCAATTTTTTAAAAAAAAAAAAAAACTCGAGAGTTGGAGAATATAAGAAAGACACTTTCCTAGCAAGTCGGTGCTTTTTGGTGATAAAGTTTTGCATTAGATGCTTTGATGACAGACCCTCATCTCCCTGTAAAAGGACCCTGATTTTTCATCTGCTTTTCGTCCAAAAGAATAAATTCGATTCAATGGAGTCTCAAAATTTACAATCTCCCACCAATTTTGAAGACAAGTGTCATATATTGGGCAAACTTCAGTCTGCTATAGTCTGGAACCCTCACTTCTCTTTGCTTTGTCTTACAATCACAGATGGTTGTTAGGACTGCAAAACTTTGAGTTTTGACATGGAAGAAACACAAGTCATTGATAATTATACTTCTTGGTTCAATGACAATTATGGTATTGCTGGTACCGGTGAAGAACCGGCTTCATTGTTCGATATGAGTTATCTTTATCCTGTTTCTGATCCTGAATCTCTTCCGCAAGAGACGGTTTATTATGAGGTACACCATGGAAGACAATCTGAATATGATTGCAGGTATTGGCTATCCGAATATGATTCTTTTTATGGCGGTGGCTACTGCGGAGATGATTTCTTCTCCGGTACGTACCACATGGATGATGATGATGGTGGTGGATGCAATGTCCCCGTGCTGAAGACCGAAGACTCGAGCCAAAGCAAAGACCAGTATCGAAGTTATACCAGTTATTGTGAGGATGAATTTAGCCAGCCTGACTGTGATTATAATCCTTCGTCTAACCATCTATATTGTGAAGATGAAGATTCCTACAGCTACAACGATGACGAAACAAGTACTGCATATGGTGTGGGATTTTGTGATGGCATCTTCGGTCACTTCCCTTGTTTGCTTCGGGAGCAAAGAGAATACAACAATATGCAGTGATGAACCAAGCCACAGAAACTTTACTAGTAAGCATAATCGTGGAAATTAACTAATTACTGTACCAGTTTGAAGATTCTATGTTAATGAAGTTGATATGAGTTGAAATTGACAAATCCTGTATGTAATATCAATATCTCCTGCCTGATGATCACTTTAATGCACTATATAAATATTATCTTCTGGATTCAATCTAGTTGTAGAAGTAGCTGTGATTTTCTAACAAAAACTGGTGCATCTGAAATTTATCATATCAAAAAAGAAAGATGAATCTTACATAATTGCTCCGAATCTTCATTTTTCTTGAAAGACCCTTTTTGATATATTTTTGAACATAAATATGAAAATATGACCTTTCAAAGAGCTTCTGAATACACGAAAAAACTTATAAAAAATTGAACGTACTCATATCAGCAATATACTAGTATCCGACATTCTCTTCTAAGTCAAGTAACATAGTATTTTACAATTTCTCAGTACAAAAGGTGAAACTATTGAAACCCTTTCAATCTGAAGAGAACACCTTTGTCTCCAACTGGAATGCCTTGGTGAAGAAGGCAGGCCAACAGAGGTATGTTGACATTATGCTGCTAACTGTAGAGGCACCAATTAGCATGTTCATCACAACAATCTGAAGTTGGATTGCCTCTAGAGGGGAAGCGCCGCCCATTATGAGGCCAGTCATCGCCCCCGGAAGTGAGATAAGACCAACTGTTTTGGCATTGTCCAACACTGGAGAGAGTGCAATAACAAGAGCCCTTTTCACTTGTTCTAGAGTTGCTTGACGCGGAGTTGCCCCAAGTGCCAAAGCCGTCTCCACCTGTAAAATGATAGCAAAGCCATATGACATCATTAACGGGCTGCAAATTTTCAAAATGAGGGCTTGCTGACAAAGGAAATGTTTTCCCACAAGAGAAAACAACATTGCGGAAACATTCAGTTCCTTCCAACTACATAAAACCGTTGACAGGTATTTGATACGTTGGAAGTTGGAACTTACCAGGTTCATTTGTATCTTGATATCATCTCGAAGTCTTTTCATGGTGACTCCAGTTACGGTCATTGAATTTCCGACCATCATTCCTACGACAGGGATTATGTATCTCGGAGTGAAGGGGAAAACGTTTAGTACAACAAGAACAAACGTGGTCAGTGCTGTTCCAGCCAGGATCGATACTCCGGCGACATACTTCCCAAGAGGCACATGTTTAGCACGTTGGCCAGCAGTATATCCAGCAACAGAAACCTGCAATCCATGTTTACAAGCAGCCATCAGTCTTGGACTATCGAGAGTGAATGTCAAATTTTGAGGAAACTATCCAAACATTATGGTGAAACTTTTGAAGGCCATGAAGAACTTTGATAAGCAAGATCCATTTAAAGAAATGTCCCAAGTTGAATTGAAGATAACTTAGTAAAGGTTTTATGTTTGCTATTTTTATAAATAGGCTACAAAATTAAGTGAAACTGAAGCAAATAATAACTGCAGTTAAATTATTTGCCCTGCTCTTGTTTGGACCAAACTTCAGCATGGTTTGGAGGGATTCAAATAGGGTTCACAATTCAATATTAGGATCATTATTTTATGATTTTACTATAATTGACCACGATGACATTTGTTACGAATTCATAATAAATATAATACGTGCATAATTACAATTTAAATCAAAGCATTTATAATTATCAATTCCTAAATAAGATTAAATAGTTTAACATAGATACACAACGAAAACAGTCACCATCTTGGGTTTCATATTTTTATTCAACAAAGACTTAGATTATTCTGTTTTTTTTTTTTCTTTTGTCATATCAGATAAGCTAAACTATATGCATAAATCTATATACCAAATTTGAAATAACAAATAAACATTCTCATATGATTTAAACACTCCATAATCATACTATTTCTGGTAACATTTCTTTGTATTACAAGTCCAACTACTTGGGAAGAATCCCTAAGATAATGGCAGTCAACCAAAAATTCAGCAGATTGAGAATTGTGATTCGTATGGTCAATAAAAGAAGAAAAGGCAGTAAATTTAATACTCAAATCTCAAACTTTTCATTATTTCATGACTTACTAACCGACAATTCTAATGAACAATCAAAATTGAATTGACTTAAATGTCAAAAAAGGAGAACATAATCTAAAGTTAAAAGAAAAAAAAAAAACCCTTTATCCAAGTTAGTTAAACAAAATAGAAAAGACAGAAGAGTTGAAGATTGAACCATGAAAAAATAAGCAAGAACGATCCACCAACTGTTCTCCTGGTTGAAAATGAACTGAAGAACGAACCCAATAACAGAAAGCTGAAGAAAAGCTCTGAAAATTGAGTAAACCATCTCTTTTTCCAAGCCCAGGTTTTGCATGAAAGACAACAGCACCGCCATGAGAACCACCGCAAGGGCAGCCACTGGTTTGACCATCCCTTTTAGGAACTCAAACAACCAATCCCAATCCATCGAAACTTGAAAGCCGGACTCAAAACCCACCGAGTTGATGTTCATGATAGAGCTAGCTTTTCGTTTTAAACAGTTAAAAAGAAGAAGAAGAAGGAAGAAGCTACCTTCCCCTGATGAGATTAGCTTGTTGGTTGAGACACCTTGTGGAGTAACTATTCAAACAGTTTGTAATTAAGCAGCGTTAATCAAACAAATAATGATGTTGATTTTCTTTATTTTAAAATTTCTAAGGTTTTTATCAAAGGCAACGTACGTACGATTGATACGAAACGGAAAAGATTTGTCCCAATGTGAACGTGTCAGTTGATGAGAGCAAGGCAAAACGAAGAGTTGCTTTTAATTTAACGGAGCAGGAATTTTTTAACAGTGACACGACGCGGTCCAGAAGAGTGTCCACTTGCCAGAAAAGCCAATTAGCGTACCATTTTTCCTTTTGGTTTTTTAAATATTAAAAGGTAAACGAATAAAAATTAACGCAATTTGTTTGTCATTACAAAAAGTAGTACGTCACCCAGATATTCCAATTCATTTGTTTATAATTAAATAATAAATAAATTATTTTTTATTAAATATAAATACTCTTTGGTATAATTGATATTTTTAAAGTTAAATATGCATTTGATCTTTATAATTTATTTAATTTTTAGTTTAACATTTTTTAAAAAAATTGTTAAATGGATACATAAAATTTTATTCTATAAAATATATCAGTACCTAATACTATCATCATTAGTTAATTATAAATATAACAATTAATAACTAATAAAATATTGACATATAATAAAATATTATGTCATCATTAAAAAATTTAAAAAAATAAAAAAGTAAAAATTATATGTTGACATAACAAATGATGATGTGATACTTTTTTTATATGTTAATGTCTTATTAATTGTTTGACTGCTACGTTAATGGTTGACTAATGGTGATAGTGTCAAATACAACATGCTTGATGAAATAAAATTTCAAGTACTAATTTGATTAAAAAATTTTTTAGATACAGAACTAAAAATCGGGATAAAGTGCGAAAGCTAAATCATTATTTAAACCTTTTTAACATAAAAATATATGTAAAATAAATAAAAAATTAAAATACCTTTAATTTAATTTTATTGTATTAGAGTTATTTAGTTTTTAATTAAAATTTTTAATTTAATTTTTTTTATTTTTTAATAATCATTAGTAGTAGATTCCCCGTTAGCAAAAAGAAAAAAAAATATTCTTGGTTTTAGGGATAAATTATTATTAATGACTACTAAAAGTATTTATTGAGTAACGTCTTATTTATTTCAAATTTTTATTTAAATTTAATTTATATATATAATTTTTTATTTTAAAAATATAAAAATATTATTTTTATATTAATTTTTATATAATTTTTATATAAATTTAATAATAATTATTCACTTCAAATTGCCGCAGACTGTAGCGTTCTTTCGTACAGTATTTGTTGTTACAACACATAGCAAAAGAAGAAGAATTACGATTATGGTATTAATTAATTATTAAGCATTTAAGGCTTTTGGTATATTTGAGACCAAGTGAACCTCACAGATCTCACCTGGCAAGTTGAGACCAGGCTAGGCTGGACCAGACTAGACTTGTCTCGGTCTATCATTGTCAGGTCGCTGCTGCCAAAATACTTTTTAAAAATAAATATCAATCACCGAAGGGAATATCTTCCTTTGGCTGATTGAACTTGAATTTGATCCAGCACACTGATAAACCCAACATATAATTATAGATTTGGGGAATCGACAAATTGCTGAAAAAATAAATGAAAAATGAGGCCTTGAATGCTTCTGGCTCACATGGACCTTGGTCAGCAACGGCTGGGAAAGCGGTTTGGGTAGTTGAATATGATGAGAATCCTGCACGTAATATATATATATATATATATATATATGGGGGTAGTTTTACTTTTATGGCTTTATTTGGAAGGCGTGGAGGATTAAAAGAGTTTGACTGACATTCATTAGGATTGAGAAAAGAGAATAAAAAGGGTGATACCTTTTCGAAATCGGATTATTCATTTCATTCTACCGATTCAATTCAATTTAAGGTGAGATTTAAATATATTATTTATTATTTGAGTTTGATTTGGTTTAGATTGTTATTTATTTTTTGTTTAATATCTTTTAACATTTAATAGTTACGTTAGATTATCGATTATTTCATATTCAAGTTAAGTTAGATCCTAAAAAAAGAAAAATTTTTTTAAATATTTATTTTTTTATTCACAAGATTTAAAATTTATACATTGCTTGAGAAAATTGTTATTTTAATTGTAATGAAACGAACTTATAATTTTTTAATAGATTAAACCAAACTTTAAATAAATAAAATTTTTTATTGTTTAGACTTAACTTAATTTAACTTATTATATGAATCATATACGAAAACAAAATACCCTGCATTTTTTTTTTTGCAAATGGAATATAGGTAAGGTTGATTACATTAATATTCACACTTATTTGGGGGGGGGGGGGTGTTGCTTGCTTTTTGGGTTCTAGTGTGCATTCACTTTTTTGCTTTGTAATTTCATAAAAAGCTGGGATTATAAATAAATGAACGAATGGTTTCTTTGTAATTTCGGATTTGGACGCAAAAGGAAAATTTTACTGGGCTAAAACGGGCTTCTGAATTCTGACCAAGGCCCAAAATTTGCTTTCAAGCCCCAATGACAGAGGTCCAAGTATAACACTAGAAATCAAATTGGGACAAATTTGTAGGTTTCAATCCCCTTGGAAAAGCAGTCAATTCGCACGTTTCGGTTCGAACGATCAAAGCCAGCCCATGCTTTTACCTTAAATCTTTTGGTTACAGTTTACAAAACCAGGATCCGAAACCCTGTCAGATTGATAACCGTGTGCAATTCACCTTACAAATCCAAGCAATGTATGTCAATGTTAGAGTTCTCTAATAAAAGTTCAGAAGTTCAGTCTATGTTTGGGGTATTGCCTTTGAGATTGACCATGATTTATTGCCCCCATTTGAACTATGTGGACATTTTGACTGAAATTATATATTTGAGTGGATTAGTTCATGGGTGCTAGATGTTGATAGGGTTGATTACCGAAGTCATATTGGTAGAAAGTAATGAAAGGTTGCAGCCTATCTCGTTTTGAAGGTTCTTACTATCTTTGTTTCTTGTTGATCGGCAGATTCTTTCTTATGATATCAACATCATATCTGTTTCGATTCAAGTATTGGATGAGACAAACGAAGATGATTTTGGCGGGAAGTCGAAGGAGTTAGTTTCAGGGATATGATGTACCTGATTCTCAATGCCATGTTCAGTTTCTTGCTTGGAAATTCAGTTTTGGCCCGTAAGAAGATAAGAAGGACTAGATTAAGATAGAAAGACGCAAGAATTCCTTCGGTTTAACTGATTTAAGTAGAAGTAGGTTCATGGCTGACAGCATTCCATGAATGTTTGCAGTTCTCAACAACTAAAGGGTAAAAATCTGGGCCGTCAAAGCTTAAAATTCTACCACTGCAAGAGTCTATTTCTGCAGAGACAAGACAACAACCTAGAGTACAAATTCTCAAAAACTACACTACCATGGAGAAAGTTAAAGATAGCAAACCTAAAAACATGTTACACAAATCGGAATAGGCTGGTAATTTTTTACTTATACTACTGCATTCACCCAAATACAAAATTTCCATAGTTGATAATAATTAATACAAACAGTGACTAAAACTACAGGATTCTCAGTTTCAAATTCACCTACCAGCTTCAAGAATCGAGATCCACTAATAGATCTTCTTGAATTTCATTTCCAACTTCTTATCCATTTCTTGTCTATATTCCAAGTCCTCCAGGTCTAAATCAAGTTTATCCACTTGCTTCAGTGCTCTTCTTTCGCATAAGTTTGGCCTTCTGAATTGCAGACCCTGGAGCTAGAGGCACCAACTGCCCAGGGTTATCAATGGCAGCTTTTTGATTCTTCTTTAACAGCTTCGATGCCAGTGTCGTCAGAGGAATTGTAATGTCTACAGGTAAAAGCACCTCCTCCAATTCTTGCCAATCAAGATCCTCAGCGTCACCATCTTCATATTCCACCTTATACCACCCAGTTTCCTTGTCAAACTGGATCACACTGCCATAATAATACCTTTGCCCAAACTGTTTCCGAACTTCCCTTCCTTCCAACCATTCACCACACCCTTTATCTTTCTGAGACTCCCCATCTTCCTTGTTGAAATTAGACGGTACAAGGGTGTTGCAATTTGGGTTTACCTCGGGAACTCCATTGATTACAACGGCTGGCTCTCCCGGTAACTCGTATACCCCAGACTTTGATTCTGCCTCCTCAGATTTCTTTTCCATTTCAACCAGTCTTTAATCAAGGAAACAGGAAAAAGAATTAAACTAATTTGAGGAAAGAATGTTTCAAGATTGAGTAACTGATTCTTAAATTTCACAGAAAATGATTCAATGTCGAGAATTTCGCAATTTCCTTGGGATTTTTTTTCCCTTTAAAATATATTTCTTTTTCCCTGTGAAGAAGCAATAAAAACCCTACATTGCTTCCGAGAGTTCCGAATCATAGACTCTGGGATTCCTTGGGTTCTGATTCTATACTCTCCTGTCCACGGTAACTATACAGAGTCACCTCTAACTCTAATCTGCTAAACGATGTCGTTTAGTTCTTCTGATACGAGCTGCAATGCTCGCCAACAGATCTCCAGGAATCCCTACGAACTCTACAACCACCCAATTCCAATCTCAGCTATGGCCCGTACGATCACCTCATCCAACACTTCGTCAACTACAACTTCCCTCGACAAGTCAAGCAACTACACGCCCGCATCGTTCTCTCATCAGTCACTTCCGACAACTTCTTCGCTTCGAAAGTCATTTCTTAGTGCTCTAATGCCACTCAGTCTTCCCCCAGCTCACCACTTGTTCGACAGAAGTACCTTCTGTTTTAACGCTTTGCTCATCGCTTAAGTTATTCCCAATATGATATGTTTGCGGGTAATTAAAAAGCTGTTTTCGAGTTTCAGTAACGTTATTAGACCATATAATTTTACCATTACGTGCTTATTAAAGGCGTTATCCGGTTGGTTGGTGAGAAAGGGTTGGCTAAGGAGGTGTTTTGCGAGGTGGGTTCGACTTCGATGAGGATATTTTTGTTTCCAATGGGTTGATTAACTCTATTCAAAATGCCAGGACTTTGGCTTGGCGAGGAAAGTTTTTGATAAAGTGGGTGAAAGAGATATTATGTCATTGAATCCGATGATTATTTTCTGGGTATTCTCAGGGAGGTTTTTATGAGGATTGTAAGGCATTTATAAGGAAGTGGTGGGATAGTTTAGAATCTATTTATAAAGTGCTTTGCAAGCTTGTTATCGAATGATCTTATTTGTGACTGGGAGTTCATCGGTTTATAGTTGAGAATTCGATCGAGATGGATGTTATGGTTTGTAATGCTTTGATTGCATTAGAAGCAAAACGCAGGAGATTGGATTATGCTGCAGAGTTATTTGAGGATATGAATGATAAATGATGAATTTACTTATGGCTCACATGTTTATTGTGTTTCATGGTTTCACAGACAAAGCTATGGACCTTTTCTGCAAATTGAAACACCCTGCATTGAGCACATGGAATTCTTTGATTTCAAGTTTGTTTCAGAACAAACAGTGTGATGGGATTTTGTATTTAGTCTGGGAAATGCGAGCCTGCTGTTTTAGATCCAATAATGTCGCACTTTCAAGCATTCCCCCTACCTTTTCGTATTTTCAAACCTGAAAGGAGGAAAAGAGATGATTTCTTATGCTGTTGGCCGTAACATCTTCGTTGTGGCTGCCCTTATTGATACTTACGCAAAACTAAGGTTTCTGCTTAGGGCGCAAAGGGTTTTTGATCAATAAAAATGTAGGAACTTGATCATTTGAAAAGCAATAATTGCAGCATATGCTGCCCATGGAGATGTTAATGCAGCTCTAGTTACTTTGATGAGATGCTTAATTGAATTCTGCCAGATCCTGTCACATTGGTGTCTGCTTGTGCTCATCATGGAATGGTAGATGAAGCTCAGAAGATTTTTTTTTCCATGCTCATAGAATATGGCATTTCACCCTCAGTTGATCAATATGATTGAATGGTTGGGGTTCTAAACCAAGCAAGGAGACTCTGAAGCAACTGAGTTTATTTCTAAAATGCCGGTTGAACCAAGTGCTAAAGTTTGGTATGCATTACTGCAGAGGGCTTCAGTTTGTGGTGATGCTGGACTTGTAAAGTTGATTTGTGATCATTTGTTTGAGATGGCAACTGAGAATATTGGATAGCATATCATCATGGCAAACTTATATTCACAAGTTGCCAAATGAGGAATGTTGGGTTAAAGTAGTTGGATTTGGGGGATTTCAAACCTTTATTACAAAGGATAGATCAAGTGAAGAACTCAGAAGTGATATACATTTTGTTAGAAGGGTTTCTTTGTTTGATGAAGGAAAAAGGGTCCACTTTGCAAGATGAGTTTGATGAGGAAAGTGTTCATCTTTGCTGATGCAAATCATTGCAATTAAGAACACACTCAAGGACGAAAATGCACCATCGAGGCTTTTATGGCTCACTAAGAAAAGAAAAGATTGTTACGTTTCAGTCAAGAGACCACTCGCAATGACCATGGCTAAAGATGTTGAAGACCTTTGGATCCTTTATGCACTTTCTCTTTTTATTCTAGCAGAATTGATACTTCTTGGCTAAAGTGAAGAGGGCACTTCCCAATTAAAATACTGTCACATGTAAGCTTTCTATTTTCTTTCCTGTTGCAAACTTGACTTTTGGACTTGATCCTAGCATTACTTTAAAACAATTACAGCCTTTAATCATCACACCTTGCAGACATGGAAGTGGACAAGATTATCTCTATTCCTTTGCTTGACACTCTTTATGAGATTTGCTTTTCTTTTATGCTAGTGGAAAACCTCTGCTTGCACTTGAAGCTGTTGTTGACAGAGTGACAGTATTTTATTGTTGCATTACTTTCCTTTGGTCGGTTCTGGGTCCCTCATGTTACCTTTAGGAACTAGGGAATATTTTCCTGCTACAAATCTAAGGACTATTTTAAGAGTTAATCTTATGGGTTATGAGTCATTTAGCTAGTAAGTAGTAACATCCAAGTTTTTCTACTAGTAGTTCTTTGGCATTTTCCCCCTAGGCATCGAAGAATGGGAAAATGAACTCATTTACCATGCAAAAAGAGGAAGAACCGGAATTTGTGAGTGTAGGGGGAGACAACTGAACATGATGAGCGTACAAGCTTAGCCATGTTCATGACAAGCTTCTAGCAAGTTTTTCCTCCTTATTATTTAGCTTGCAACAAATCCAAAGCTTAATATAATTAGTTTATGCCCTCACTTTTAAAGATTTAAAAGCTAATATCTAGTGGATTTGAAGTTCGAATATTAGCATTTGTAATTTTTTTTCTCGTCCTTAAGCTATCAATTCTTTTATACCAAATATATATATATAACTTGCAACCGACAATAGGATGGAGCTTGAGGATATGGGATGGGTCAAGCTTTTCTTTTTTTCTCTTCTGCTTGTTTTGTTGCTCATCAAAGTTGGAAGAGATAATGAAAAGAAATCGGGTGTTAATGATGTTTGAACAAAACATAAACTGGAGGACAAAAGCCCCTACATTCTCAGCTAAACCGACATCCCCTTTTGGTTGCAAACACATGCTTACCCAAACCTCTAAATGCAATTAATGTTCAATCAAATATATACGTACAGATCCAGTTTTGTCCAAATTTTGTTGTAAATGGTATATCAATTATTGACTCTCTTTCTTCCGCTTTTTCTTTCACCCTAAAGTAGTAGATCTATCAAAAGTTAAAGTCCGATTTGTAAATTGAAATCAAATCTAAATTATTATTTATTAATAAAATATTTTATTTAAATTTAATTAAATAATATATAAATAATAATTTAATAATTTAATAATATAATAAATAATAAAATAGATTTTTAAACTAGTTTGCACTCAATTTGAATTAAGTCTGAGAAAAAAATATTTAAATTTTTTAAATTACAGTTTGATCCATGAATACATCTACTTAAAGGATGTTATGTAAAATTTTTTTAATTTTAAATATATTTTACTTAAATACATGTATATATATTATATTCTTACCATTAAATTCTCATAAATATTTGGAGATAATTGAATTAAAGGAAATATAAAGAATTAATTATTTTTTTATAAATTACTTTTTTATTTATCCCCCCATGTTCCAACTTACAAGTACATACTTCAATGTTAAAAAAAACCAAGGAACTCATTTTCAAAATAAAGAATTATAAATATATGTAAAATTATAAATATA
>JBBYHM010000018.1:11677153-11702905 GCA_038381775.1 Adansonia rubrostipa | reverse complement strand
TAAACTCTCCCATCGACAGAGCTTGAAAGTTGAAGCGCGAACTTCTACGGGATTAGCTTCTCAGTCGGTCACCACGGCGGTGGCATTGGAATCCCTCTAAATTTTGATCTCAGAGTTGCGGCAATCTCGCCTCCGGTTCAATCTCCCAGGTGGACCTTACTCCGCTTTGCCAATCATCCTCGTCTCTCCACTGTCCATTCAGTGTCTCCGCCACGCTGTTATATTTCACTTGTTAATTATTTAACTAACCTACTCGATTTTGATGATTTGGTTTTCTCCTTTCCCATTTTAATTTGTTATTACACTCACAGTTGTCCATAAACCGCCGCGCGATATGTTTCCCGTTGCTCGCTCTAGAGGAATGGAGCAGGAGGATCATTTGTCCACAGGTAATTAATTTGTTTCTATTAACTTTATGAATTTCATTGTTGTTGGAAGAAATGATGGATTTATGGAATAAATCTGCAGAAAGAGAAGAAGATTATTTCGCATTCTTGTGCTGATTCAAAGGAGAAACTTTGGGGGAAATGAAACTTATGCATCATCAGTTAAAACTGTTGCTTCCTGGGGTCGGGTTTTCTCAAAATTATTGTTGCTTATCCTTTATTCAAATATGTGTGTTGGTTTAGTCATTCTAAGGATTAAATTTCATTTTGGTTATTAATGCCTATATCTAAACTATCATATAAGAATTGAACGACAACACTAAGCCACCGCAGCAAAATATTCTAGTGCCTTCCCAACTCCCTCATTCAATTGCAATCTTTGATGTTTTGTTGCAACATTTGAGGTAATTTCTTTGCATTGATTAATGCTTGTGATCAAAGTTTTAACTCCTTTTGCTTTTTTCATTTGCAACTACTTATTATGGCAATATGGATTAATAACAAAACAGGAATGCATTTGGAAGGTAAGTCATCCTTCAACTTTTTTCAATTTCTCTATTCTTCTTTACTTTATCACATCATATGTTGCTTGGACTAGCAAAATTTTTCTCATTCTGAAACGCATTTAATCTCCTTCATTGAGTTCAATTAATTCTTCATTCTAACAGGCGTCTTGAAAATTTTGGGCAGGCCACTCCTTTGCTTCTCACACTAGCAGTTATTGAGCTCAGTGATATAGCATTTGTCGCCTGTAGGTTCTTATGATTACTCATCCAGGCCTGGCATATGGACTTTTCTGGTTAATGATCTGACAAGGATAACGATGCAATTTTTCATTTTCTTCAGGTTGATTCAATACCAGCTCTTTTTGGTGTTACATGGGATCCTTTCATAGTTTTTTCATCTAATCTCATCATCGTCTTAGGTAATTCTTGTTCTGTCATCTTGATATGGATTTCTAACTCTCATAGGGGAGGATTAGTTTACTACATTGCTCGGTTTAAGGTCACTTTACACTGTAATTGCTAAGGTTATGGCAGGTTTGGAATAGCTGCAGGCTTCAGGTCTAGTTTTACTCTCTTCTTTAGACTTTCATTTGCATACCTTAGACCTAATACAAGTAAGCTGTATAACTTAACATAGGTTGTACATTGAAGAGAATTTAATGAATCATCATTACATATAATTGAAGATAATAAAAAAATACATCCATGAAACTCGTACAAATTGGTTCATCTCAATTTTCTGTTGCCAATTTCTAATTCTTACACAGTTTATGGTCATATGTTGAAGTGCAAATTCGTACTGACAACTTTTATACTGATTTTTCTTTTTCCCTTCTTTTGTCAGCTTTCCATTGGACTTGTTCTAGGTTTCATTGGGTGCAAAAATGATCCTGGATTCTTTGGTTTTTACCTTTGATCTGTATCAGCCAATATAAATCTCTTTTAAAATGACAAAGTTAAGCTTTATGTGCTTTTCAGCAGGATTTCACATATCTACAGAGGCGCTGCTTGGTTTTGTAGCGACAAGTATTAGTACTGGAGTGCTGGAGTGCTGTCGAGTTTAGCAAAGAGGCTGACTAGCTGACATCAAGTGCAAGAGCAGGTGAAGGTTCTGCATTCTGTATGTTTATTCTTCAGTATAAGTGCACTCAAATTGCTGCTTATTCTTTGTTTCTCACCTCTCATCGACCATCAATGAAAACTAGTCATCGCTATTTGATTCCTCCATGTCTTTTCTTGCTCTCCCCTGATGTACTTCTGGCGTGATGTGAAATGAATGTGTTCTGAAAAATCTTGAAAAGAGTAAGTTACTAGTATTACCGGGAATAAATGACTCAAAGAATGCTATTTACAGGAGAACATTATTGTAACTAATGACTTAAAACAATTTAAATGCATCCAACACTTCGTCACTGCTCGCGATTACTCCAACACTCTCTCTATCTCTCTCTCTCTCTCTCTCTCTCGCTGTGTTCTGTGCCTCCATGTTTGTCAGGAATGACTGGAATGTTATTATTCTTGTTAAATTAGCCTTGGCTTTTACTGCTGTTTTCTTTCCTCTTATCTTCCTGTTATAATAGCATCAGTTGCACAAGCAGAGTCTTCTATTTCCTGGTGTTCGTCTGAAACGTGTTCTGTCGTATTTATTCTGTTATTTTCATATTTATTGAACGTGTTATATTTCGTGTCATGTTTTGTTATTATGTCCAGATAATCAGGTCTATTCAGTTCTCTCTGATCAGCGTTGGGTTTTTTTTTTTTTTGGTGGGACAGACTACTAGCATTTGGCATCTAAAAATTTGAAGCGTCCTTTGGGATAATGTGTTAAATTTAGCGCCCATAACAACTTTTACGGTACGTATGATTAATTGAAATGGATTAAAGTTGTAATATAATAGTTATTCTGTGAGAATAAAATAGGATAGAACACTTATAGTAGTAATTTTGTTTAGTAGAATGGAATATTATGAGATTAAAATCCTCAACAAAAGGATTCAAATCCTCTAAAGTAATTTTCTATTACGTTCAAAGTTAGAATAGCCATTTAACGAAGAGGTGTGGAATAACTATTCTTACAGATTGAGGCATAAGGTTAGAATTGGTCATTCCATCGAATCATCATTTCGCGAATCAAATAATTGCATTAATATAAAGTGTTGAATGATCTTGCAATGAAGTAGCTATTCAATTGACAAAACATGCTACTACTTTGTAATTTGATCCATTATTACTAACATTAATTATGTTTTAAACTTTGAGTTTAATTTTTTTTAATTTATGCAATTAATTAACATTTAATAAATTCAAAATTTAAATATCAGCTTTTTTAACTCGCAATTATTTTTTTTATTCGTAGACCGCAGCCTTCTCTGTAAAACTACTTACATATTTAATGTGATTATGACAATCGAACAATTTCACCTAAATTAAAGATTCAATGGAGAAAATAAAAAACTAAGAATTAATTTATTATAATGAAGTGATAAAAGCTTAGGTGATAATTTAATTTTTATTTAATGATTTTTTTATTAATTTTAATTTATTTTGGATTTTGAGCAAGGAGGTTACAGTAAAGGAAAAAAACAACGGAGTTCGCAAAATTAGGGTGTCAGTTCAGTTCCATTCTGACAAAAACATGGAGAAGGGTTATTTCGCCATTTTAAAATGACAATTTGTAAGGACAAGCCATGATGACGCGGAATTAAAATGATTAAGTCTAGTGGAGCCCACTCAGCCAAATTCAAACGGTCAAACTCGACACTACCCGTCTTTGGCTCACAGTTAAAAGCACCTGCCTCTCCATCTACCGCTTCGAAATTCAACACGTTGCAGAAACTCGTCACCTACGTCGTACACGTCATCATCAATCTAAAAGTCCGCCTGTGATTCTAAAGTCGCCCTGAAACAAAAAGCCCGCTAACACACACGTGCCGATCAGGTTTTTAATTTTAACGACTACTGAACCGAAAACATAATTATTCGAAACATTAGCAGCTTCAACTAGCAGCTTAAGCTTACTCACGAGATTAGAAAAAACTAAAAATTTAGTTAGCGGAAATCAAAAAACATCCTTAGATCTTCCGAATCATACGAATTAAAACCAAAATTTTGTTAATCATCGAAACAGTTTAGGCAAAAAAAAAAAAGTGAAATCAATTTCCAGCTCAATCAAACACGACAATGACGGAGTCGAACTTGAGTCTCCTTCAATCTCTGGAACCAACGAGGTACTTTGAGTTTTCTTGTTCCTACATTTGTCTTTTAAAAGCCTGATTTCTCTCTTTTTATTATAACAATTTATACATTTTAGATTTCAAACTGCTTCAGTTAGCAAAATTTAAAGGGGGACAAAAAAAAAAGAACCCAACTAAATGAACAAATAAATGTAACCTGTTTCATAAATCAGTCACCTCTTTCAAGCTTGCATTATTTTGCTTTTGAATGTTTTTTTTTTTTGGGGGGGGGGGTGGTTATTGGTTTACTTTTAGATGGATTTTGTAGTTTCTTTTTGGGTAATGTAAAGTTTAGTAACAAAAGAGTGCTGGGTTTTGTTTATTTATTTGTTTATGAAATATTGCACGAGTTTAATTTAAAGCAAAAGAAAGCTATGGGCTGTTATGGAATTGCAAGTGTTTGTCAAGTATGTTGTTGTCCTTGTTGAGCAGGCGCTCATTGGAGAGTGATTCCAGGCAAGTTTCAGGTTTTTCTTTTTTTATTTTTTAATGCCCTTTGCATATTCATTTAGTGTATTTTAAGATTGATAACTTTATAAATTTTATCCTTTTTGGTCTAAATTTCTGGTCATTCTGATGTTGAACTTGTTCGTAGTCAAGATCTTTGAGTTACGGCTTTTCTCTTTTATATATATATATATATATATATTTCCTTTTTTAATTCTTTGTTTTTGGGTAGTTTAATTGTTCCCCTCGTTTTAATTTGCGTTTGAAGATGTGCACAATAATGTGAACAGGGATGCCTATGGATTTGCCGTGAGACCTCAACACGTGCAATCATATAGACAGTACATTAATGCCTACAAGGTAGAAATTTCGATCTAGCTTTGATTCTTGTATTCTAATGATCTATTGCTTGCATTTAACTTAAAAATATTTCAATATAATATCTATGGTTAGCTTTGGTTATTGATGTGGTAATTCACTATACCAGGAAGAGGAAGAGGAAAGATTGGAGAAATGGAAGATTTTCCTTGAACAGCATGTGAAACATATGGAGCCATGCCTTTCCAAGGAGGAAGATAGAAAAACATTGCAGGCTAAAGCTGCGGAGCTCAAAAGTAATGCTCTTGCTAAGGAGGAAAATAAAGAGACATCGCACATGGAGGCAACTGAGGCAAATGAAGAGGCTGCTATTAAAGCGGAAGAGGAGACTGCTGAGAAGGAACACAAGGTGACATCACAAGCTGAAGCTACCCGATTGAATGAAGAAGTTGCTTCCGGGGAGCAATATGAGGAGACATTCCAAGGTGAAGCTTTTAAAGTCAAAGAGGAGGTTGCTTCTGTAGATGAAAGCAAAAGGAAATTGCAGATTGAAGCCACCGAGTTAAAAGAAGAGGTTGCTTCAGAGAGAAGCAGTGAAGGACATGCTCCAGCTGCGAAGCCCGACTCTGCTGGTTCAACACAAAGTGAAACAGAAAAGCCTGTTTATGCTCATTCAAAGGAAAGTGAAATAGAAAAGGAGGTGCGGCTTGCAGAGGAAGCAAAGACATGTAAGATTGAAAGATGGGCTAATACAAGACCGGCTATTTGTGCCATTGAGAATCTGATGAATTCAAGGGTTAAGAAGAGAAAGAATATGAATGAAAGTGGAGGCCATCTTCCATCAATAAAAGAGGAAAGATTTCCAGAAGGAGAATCCGAGGATGAGTTTGAGGAAAAGGTCTGTCTTAATGAGATCTCAGCCAGGGAAGAAAGTAATGCAGGCAATGGGCCCTCTCGAGAATCCCCTCTTCCATGGAAAGAAGAGCTGGAGAGCCTTGTTCATGGGGGAGTGCCAAAGGATCTCAGAGGGGAGGTGAGGTTGAAACTTCTCTTTTTGTTATTGTCCTAGTTTTTATTTATTGAAAGAAGACTTGTTTGCTATAATATGGTCATCGCAGATATGGCAAGCCTTTGTAGGTGTTAAGGTACGCCGAGTGGATAGATATTACGAGGATTTGCTGGCTCAAGAAAACTATGATGGTGATCAACATTGTAACTCATCCGCTGTGTTCAGAAAACGGAGAAAACAAATTGAGAAGGTTATTAGATGCAGGAATTTATTTGTTCAATCTTTTAAATTTGTAGGTGCTACATCTTTGCTTTATATTGTTTTTACATTTCTCCCTAGGCTAACTTGATTGTTTATTTTCAGGATTTACTGTGGACTTTTCCAGGTCATCGAGCTTTGAATGATAATGGTAGGGATTCCTTGAGGCGTTTACTTTTAGCATATGCTCGGCATAACCCCTCCGTTGGTTACTGTCAGGTAATTGATGAATTAAAAGTTCTTTTCCCTTGAATTTAGTTGAACTGGCACCAATGTTTTAGTATTATTTTTAATTGATTTCTCTCTTTCAAATTTGCACCGAATTCTTGCAACTTTCTTCTCCTTTATCAGTAGAAAACCTACCTGTACTTTTCAGAGTTGTCTATCTACGTTACGGCTCGTTCTTTCACACTCAGTCAGGTTTAGTTTGCATTCTTATGTTCTTTAGAATTTATCTAGAATTTTATCCAATTTTCTTATCATTTCCTTGTTTCAGTTATGCTGTTGCTCTATAAGCACAGCACAAAGAGGTCATAATTCTGTTGATTGAAAAATCTTGGGACGTTGGAAACAACTCTGATGTTTTAAATATGACTGTGCTTATGTTACATTAGGGTTTTTTTTTTTGCCTCATATGTGGATCAAATTGCTTGCCCGTAGTATGCAAGTATTTTGAGGTTTTTCCCTGCTAAATCTGTTTTGCCAGAAAAGTTGGGACTTATGAGCATAAAGTTTTAAGTGCAACTTGAAATTCTTAACATCCAGAGGGGGTATTAACGGAAGCTTTTGCTGTAGAACGTGTCATCACTTTTACCTTTGGATTCGTAGGATTCAAATTTGCTCTGAATGGATCTTAATGAACTCTCTTTGCAAGTTAATTAATTTTTTAATAATTAGTTACCCTTGTCGTATTTATTCTTGTCATCTAACTTGACATCAAACACTTGCAGGCAATGAATTTCTTCGCTGGATTATTGCTACTTCTGATGCCAGAGGAGAATGCCTTTTGGTAAGTTCAGGTAGCTTTTATAAAATGGTTGCTTTCTGATAGTTGGTATTTCTATCTAGGGGATATTCTGTGCATTTTACCTTAGAATGATTTTGTCTATTTTGTACATTATACCTATGTTGCTCCAACTTTTCATTTTTCTTTAAGTACCATATTGATGCATAACCGACATGGATATTGAGATATGACACACCACGAACCCTCCGAAAACTTATTTGAACACCCCTGTATTGGACATATATCCATATTCGACACTCACACCCCAGTCTTTTTTGGCCACCTTGTATCTCAGTATTTGTTATGAAAAACCTTTTTTTTCTGAAAAAAAAAAAAAAAGTCTCTTTTTTAAACATGGTTGTGTTATTCTCGTGTTTTTAAACATGCATATGCCCATCATACAAGAATAGCTAAGCTTTAATGACTGATTTATTTCAATGTATTCTCAGGACCTTGGTGGGCATTATTGATGATTACTTTGATGGGTACTATACAGAGGAAATGATAGAATCTCAGGTTATTAATTTCGTTAGATTTTTTTTTTGATGATATTCCATGCTCCTTAGCAAATTTCTCTTGTTGCTTTTACGTTTAGCATCTACCTTCATTTTCAATATGATGTTGCAGAATTTCTAAAGTGATTTTGCCTATTTACAACTTGTGATTCTAAATATTTTTACTTTTATAGGTTGATCAACTTGTATTTGAAGAGCTGATGCGTGAAAGATTTCCCAAATTGGGTTTGTTTACTTCCAAACTTTTTTTTTATTAATTAGCTTCTCTTGCATTACGTGGTGAAACAATATGGCTGATTTGCTATTTCGTCTACATTCCTGGCGCAGTCAAGCATCTGGATTACTTGGGAGTGCAGGTGACATGGATTTCTGCACCTTGGTTTCTTTCCATTTTTATTAACATGCTTCCGTGGGAAAGCGGTAAGATTTAGAGTTAGTAATGCTAAGTTAAATTTTTTCCTACTTATTTCACTCAAAACGCTTAGTTCAGAACACTTTGCATTCTCTTTGCTAGGAATCATGTTTACCTTGTAATGAATTTCTTGGTCTCCAGTTCTTCGCATTTGGGATGTGATTCTATTTGAAGGAAATCGTGTTATGCTTTTCCGAACGGCTCTTGCTTTAATGGAGTTATATGGTATTGAGATTTTATATTTATAAAATATGTGAAGCATTAAATATGGATGATGAATTCAGAAAGCAGTATAGACTGTTTGGTAACATGAAATTTTGCCATAGGTCCTGCCTTAGTTACAACTAAAGATGCTGGGGATGCCATTACTTTGCTGCAATCCCTTGCCGGCTCAACGTTCGACAGCAGCCAACTTGTTCTGACTGCCTGTATGGGTTTTTTGGCTGTGACTGATGCAAAACTACAAAAGTTGAGAGAAAAGTTTAGACCAGATGTGCTACTGCTTGTCGAGGGAAGAACGAAAAAAGGCCGCATTTTGAAAGATTCAAAAGGACTTGCATCTAAGCTGTACGGTTTTAAACACGATTGTGGATCGCTGCTGGAAGAAATAAAACCTTCTGAAGATTTAGTTGATGGAGACACATCTAAGTTGGAGCCCGATTCCTCGAATCTGGATGAATTGCTCTCTAGCCTAAATGCAGTTTCGGAAGTTGAGTCCCTACCAGATCTTCAGGAGAGGGTACTTTTCTTTGTTTGTCTTCTTAGAACTTGTACATTGCATTTCTATATTTTAGGAAGCTATTCATCAAATGATACCTGTTTTATACTTACATGGTCCACATGCCACAGTGTATGTGCTTAACCTATCGATTTAGTAAGTTCGATGAGCAGTTCATGTTTGCCTACTTTTTTTCATCTTATCAACTTTAAGGCTTTGCTTGGTAGGGAGAATGGAAAGGGGCAAGGAGAAAAAATTGCTAATTCAATGGTTAGTTTACAAAGTAGGAAGGTGGTTATGATACCTAACCATCGGATTAACAAATTTTTCAATCCCTCTTACCAAGCAAAGCCGGACCAAATGCCGGTTTGAGCAATTACGCATCAGATTCAAAG
Organism: Adansonia rubrostipa; assembly: GCA_038381775.1. NCBI lineage: Eukaryota > Viridiplantae > Streptophyta > Magnoliopsida > Malvales > Malvaceae > Adansonia > Adansonia rubrostipa. The sequence goes on along the minus strand of JBBYHM010000018.1, from coordinate 11,693,702 downwards.
AATTAGTCTGGCTTCAGCATAATATTTGATAAAATGGGTAAAAAATATTGATTTAGATCTTTGTTGGCATTGTGACGGTCCACAAAACGTAAATGCTGCTAGATATTGCAAAAATAAGAACACTGACAGAAAGCTCTCAACTACAATGCGTGAACTCTTGAATGTTGATATGATTGGACCAATAGCATGTGGCTTCATCATACAACTTAATAAAGGCTTAAAGTTTTCTATTCTTATAACCAATCTCCTAAGTAATACATTTCTAACCTAATTACCCCACTGAGCTGTAATTATACTAAACCGAACTTATTTTAGGTTTTTTAGCAGTGTTTCTCTTATAATTAATTGGATGGATATGAATCATCACAGTGCAACTCCTTTGAAGTTTCAATCAGTAACAGTTTATGTGCAGGTTGATTGGATGAAAGTTGAGTTGTGTAGGTTGCTTGAGGAAAAAAGAGCTGCCGTAATGCGGTTAGTATATTCTACTGTCTATGGTTTCTGATTTTTCTGTCAAACTTCTGTTTCTAATTGCCGTGTGGCTCTGCTTTATTTGATGATGTAATATAGTAACTGAGTCTAAGCCACGTAGTTGGAGTTTCAATCATGCATTTTATTGTCCGGCAAACTCATTTCGTTTGTGCTTTTTTCGGTTAATGTGCATAGATTGCAACATTTAATAGCACAGCTTTCTCTTTCTAGAAAACAATTTTATTTAGCCTTCATGATGTTGTTGGGGTTTCGACATTTCCTTTTTAGCCTTCATAGTTATGAAACATAAAGAACCATTTCTGCGTGTTATCTTATCATTTTAAGGAGTTGCTTTATTCATGATAGCTATGGATGAAAGTGCATCCCATGGAACTATTTATTAGCAATCTGCTTCAAAAATTAGGATAAATTATTTCCGATATTGTTGAAATGCTTCTATAACCTATTGTTTCACTTGTAAATGCGGTTAATATTCTTTTTCAGAGCCGAGGAGCTAGAGATAGCACTCGTTGAGTTGGTCAAAGAAGATAACCGACGGCTATTGAGTGCAAAGGTATATGACTTTATTTGTGTGAAAATGGTATAACTGCCCACTATATGATTTGGTTGATGGCGATGCTTCTCCTGCTGCTCTGTAAGCTTTGGGTAACTCAAGTTGCTTGCAGGATTTGAAGTTTGTTAATAATGCTGCAGATTGAACAGTTAGAGCAAGAGGTGGCTGATCTACACCAAGCTCTTGCCGATAAGAAAGAACAGGAAACTGCAGTGATTAGGGTATAATTTTGCCACTTCTCTAATGCATTTTTCTTGAACTATGATTTAACTCTTATTCTATTATGAGGTAGTCAGTGATTATTAGGTTCTACGTGCTGCAGGTTTTGATGCAGCTGGAGCAAGAGCAAAGAATAACTGAAGATGCTCGTAGAAATGCAGAGCAAGATGCAGCTGACGAGAGATATGCAGTTACCGTGCTTCAGGTTCTCGTCTGTTCTTGATGTTCTAAGCTATCATGGATAATGTTAAACTATAGATTTCATAGATTTTCATGCAGGATTGAAAGAAAAATTCAAAGATAGTTAAGTATACACCAAGGAGGAATCTACTCATTCTGTTTTTTCAGTTGAGTTTCATGCTAGATGACATTCTTTCAATGTGACTCCTATCAAGAAATTTAAGCTACTGATAGGCAAATTGTTCCAATAAAACTCCATGACTTAATGATTACCATATTTAAAATTTGATGTGTTGTATTTTTGGTTAACTGTTTCAAGTCTTTCACCATAAGAATCGAGGTTTGTTCTATTCATGTAGTTCGTGAATTCTGCAATTCATTTTAAGGTGCCTCATGACTGATTGCTATTTTATTTTCCCTGCTCGGATTAAATTCAAGATCCCATGAGTAGGGTGTATTTTTTTTCTTTTTTCTTCTGTGATTTTATCGATTCTCAATAAAAAGTACTTTGCAGGAAAAATATGATAAGGTTATGGCTTCTATTGCTCAGATGGAGAAGAGGGTGGTTATGGCAGAATCAATGTTGGAGGCTACCTTGCAATATGAATCCAGCCAAACTAAAGCAATACCTTCTCCACGGTAAGAAACGTCTTAAGCATCTTTCTCTTCTAACATTCACTTATTTACTTAACAAAAAAGATAACTCTAAAGATCATGATCCGGATCTCCGTTTCTTTATCCTTTAAATCTCTACTGAACAACTGGACAACGCTATGCTGCTGCTTAGGATATTGTTTATGCGTGTTAGGGATAGTGTCTGCTTAAACGGAAAATTTTCCTCAAGTTTCTGGATGCATCGACATAGTTGTGTCTTACCAAGATAGAATGCTTTTGTAGGACTCAGCTAGACAGTCCGAGAAGAAAGATGGGGCTATTGTCATTTGGACTTGGCTGGCGTGACAAGAACAAGGTAAATATATTCACATTGTCGATTCTCCATGTTTTGGCAGGTTTTACTTGCAAACAAGGCATTACCTTGTAAGTCCTTGATTTCTATTATTCATTGAAATCTGAGATGAAATATGTTTTATTCAACTGTTTTGGAGCATAAGCTTGCATGCTGTGAGAATATCTATCTATTTCTATAAAAACAGAGTTAATGGTGCTACAATTGTTCTGACATTTTCTATTTGGTTCAGAGTTTTAGAAAATGCTGCTTACCTATTTTCTATGCCTTTATGCGAAGCTCGTAAACTTGGAAATATTTTGACCTGGCAGGGCAAACCTGAGGAGTCTACTGAGGTTAAATCAAACCCAAACGCTACAGAGAAAGAAACAAACACCCAAGACCAAGAGAAGAACTCCAGTCATGGGTAGGTAGCCCTGGTGCCATTTTATCCTTTCTTTTTTGTGCCATGTTATCCTTATTTGTAGTTTATGAATATACCGGCAATTAATGGTAAGAGAGGGGTCTATTTTTATAAAAGTATCAATTTGAAACCAAGTAAATATTTTTGTAGCAGTAGATTGATTTGAAGATAATCAAATGTGCAGCAGCAGCATATTATACATTATTCAGTAAACAAAGTTTGTTATTTTACAATCCAAACTGCAGGGTGGACCAACCATGATTTGATGCCAAATACCGCTGAGCAGGTAAGCAGAATGGTGGAATAGTCCGTGATGGAGGCGTCACAAGATTGGGTGGAGAATTGAACCCACAAGGCAATACCATGGCCATTGATTCTATCATTTTATGAGATTTCATGCGTTCAGTGTGTATAGTGTAACTGTACAAGAAAAAATCACTGCCTGGTAAGAAGGATCTCACTATATCATGAATATGATTGAAATTCCAAGTACATAGGACAACAGAAGCTGCAAATATCTCTTAACAAAAAATACAATAGCTTATAAAATTGTGTCTTTGTTTTTGTAAGAATATAAGCAAAATTTGATAACAAGGCAAGTTGTTGAATTTAGCCTTATAATTCCTAGCTCTGTGAATTCATTTACATTAAAAGATTCCACAACTCAAGAACATCATCAATACCAGCATCCATCAATAGTTGGGCAGATCCAAGAGAACTCCCTAATGAGCGTGAAGAATTTAATCAACTCAACCTTGTTGTCCCATCCGTTTTTGACCTGGTTCCACCATTGAGCTTCTTATCTCTGTCTCTCTTCGTCCGTGAAGGAGTATCGGGTGCCAAGAGGGAATCTTGTATTTCTGGTTCGAACTTTTGAGAGGCAAGGTAAATCAAAGCTCTGACTAAATCAGCAATGAGAGGTCGCATATTTGGTTGCTCTTGAACACACATTGCAGCCACTGCAAGAGCTTGGAACAAGTCCCTGGGAGCACTGGATCAGCCATTTAAGATAATTTTTTTTCGGCTTTTGAATAGTGGCCTTGCCTGCAATAAGAATTAAGATAGAAAGTGAAACTTTTGCAACCTGACAGAAAAATCATTATTTTTAAGCTTTTATCTATAATTTTTGCTTGTTCTTTCTGAACTCCTCATCAATATGTGAAAATAGCTAATGTGATTTATGCTCGAAGACTTACACAATTTACAACAAAATTGGAAGCAAGCTAAAGGTTAAGATATATTGTTATCAGTTTCTCACCCATACTACTAGATTCTGTTCCCCCGAAGCTTTTGAATTGTCAATTGCTTTCCCGCCGCTTATGATTTCTAGAAGAACAACACCATAGCTATAAACATCTGATTTTAGAGTTAAATGGCCGGTCATTGCACACTCAGGGGCACAGTATCCGTAGGTGCCCATAACCCTCGTCGATACATGGGTGTTATCGCCAACAGGTCCAAGCTTGGCCAAGCCAAAATTGGATAGCTTGGGAAAATATCTTTCACCGAGTAAAATGTTGGAGCATTTCAAATCTCAGTAAACAACAGAGGGACTGGCTTTGTCATGTAAATACTCCAATCCCTTTTCAGCCCCAGTGGCTATTTTCATTCTCGTATTCCAGTCCAGTCTCTTCTCACCAGGTGAAATGTCTGCAAATAATAGTAAAGCAAAAGAAATCATCCTCTCCTGTTAGAGGCTTAAAGCATATGGAAAACAAAAAGGAAATATAGTAATAAATAACAAAAACGTGAGGATTTAATGCTAAACATTATGTGTAAATGATCTTCCAGGGATCCTAAGTGCATATATTCATAAACCAGAAGCCTTTGATCTCCATCAACACAGTAACCAGTAAGATTAACAAGGTAAGGATGATGAAGTAGGCTTAGCATTAAACTTCAACAAGAAATTCCCTGTTCCCTTGCAACCCGTTCCCATCAAGTTGCTTTATAGCAACAACCTACATAGATTCTAGAAAAAAAATTACTCAATTTCCAGTTTGCCACCTTCATATGAAAGCAAGCCTGTCTTTAACTTGTGTAAGCTGCCAGCTTTGTTTCAGCTTTGTCATTTTACAGCTAACCAGATTTGCGCTCTCCAGACGCCCTTTATACACTCTCCCAAAGCCTCCTTCTCCCAAAAGGCATTCTGATCTGAAATTTTTAGTTGCTATTTCCAATTCACGAAATGTAAAAGTCTGTACAGCAATATGTTCGCCTCCTCCGCTTTTAGATGTCTCCCCACTTAATGACGACGAATCTGTTTTCAATTCGTCTGAATGAATAAAAGATGATAACAATGTTGGCAAAGCCAATAATAGTAAGCATTTGATTATAGAGGAGAAAAAACCAAGAAACACTATTGAAACCTCAAAATACAAACTTCAAGAACATGCTGAGCTGGATTTACCCAAATACGTGTTTTAAGTGTAATCTATCCTCATGCCACAACTTCACCTAACAAAATCTATCATACGCCTTGCTTTTGTATTTCGAGTCATATGCAACACATATGAGGTGGATCCAACTTTGAGCAAAATCAAGAGCCCATCACTTCAATTTAACGGACAAAATGAAGGAAAAAGAAAATTGGATCAAGGCTTGGCCAGGATTGCAAATAAAGAGGAGAGAAAATAACCAGTGATGAAGGTGCAACACTTTCACAATGTATTCTTGTGAGTTTAAAGATGATTGCACAGACATTTTTCAGCTAAAATTCCTAACAATTTGCACTAAAAAACAAAAATCTAGAGATTCCGAATCTTTAAGTAAAATTCGTAAACAGTGTAGCTTGCAAAATGGAACCAGTTCCATGCATTAACTAATACCAATTAATATGCATGCTTTCAAGCTACTAAAATGCAAATTGAATAAAGAAAAACTAAACAATTGATCAAGCAATCAAGTCCTCTAATTTTTTTCCTTTTCCCTTGTATGTAGCCAATGTATTGATCCAAATTCTATCTGAACCATCCAAAACAAACCACAGTTACCCAACAACTGATCAACTTACATATAAGCCAGATTAAAAGAAAAAGTGTTCATTTCCAAAAACCAATAAAATAAAATAAAAAAATAAAAAAACTTAATCAACATAAAAGCTACCATAAAACAACTTCTCTTCCCGTGACAACATGATTAACATAAAAAAAAAAAGGAAAAAAGAAAAAAGGGTTAAACTTTTATTGACTTATAACGTTATGAAAAAGCTGTATCTAAAGTAGGTTTAATTTGATCAAGTGGCATCTCTTCCATCTTTTTGTTCTTATTAGACTGACTAGCTTTGGTATTTGATTTCCCAGAACAAGGAAGCCACCCCATGATTCTTTTTCCTTGCTTCTTTTCTCTCCTTTTTTTTCACTTCAAAAAGTAAACTTTACTGCTGCCAAAATCAATCAAAACATTAAAACAATACTAACCCATTTCTTAAATAACCTCAACAACATCCAAAAACAAGGAATCTTTGATAGAGATTTCACAAGTTTTAATCACAAAAGATAAAAGAGCCAAACTTCCTGTTTTTCAGTAACGTTTCCTTTTTCTTTTTTTTCTTTTTGGTTAGTATTATTCCTCTTATTATGTTTGTTTTTTTTGGATAATTTATTATTTTTGTTTTTCAGCAAACGTGATTGGCTTAATCATTTTTATTTTCTGGACAACTTATGAATGATACGGTGCCGTGCTGATGCGAGCAACCGGAGTCCAAAAAAGACGGTCCTTGTGGGTCCCCATTAACGTGATTCAATGTTTATGATCTTAAGTAGAAAAAAAAAAGAATAAAGACAGATTTCTCTAACCGTCCGATCTGATTAAATAATAAAATGAGACCGCCAATGAAAGAACTTGAACGGTCATGATTGATTTTTTTTTATAATTAAGGTTGCACGATTGTAATTTGCACGTGGACTCTTGTCTATATATATATGTATATTAATTTTGGCTTTTTTAGGTGAATTTTTCCAACCTCCAAAACAAAACCGTATTCTTTGCGAGAAAATCCAGGGATCAGTTCTTTTCCTAGCAAAATAGAAAAATTTTAAGGCGACAATGGTCAAAGATTTTTCCAGGTTCTAGAAAATCTTTCAAGTTTGAACCGTCATCCTCGAAATGTGTTACTAAACACAGTCTTCCAAAGTGCAGATCATGACCCTTTTTTTTTTTTAAATTTGTTTTTCAAATCAAGTCAAACCTTTCAAGGTTTGAAGCAAGCTCAGATCAACAATGAGACAAGATATCACCCATTTTTTCTCTTAATATCACGATTTGATTGCAAATATTGAATATATATATATATATATATATATATATCTTAACAAATTGCAGGCATTCAGCTAGTTTGAATATATATGTCTATATATACAGATATATCTTAATATCATGACTGCCTTGGAAATTTCTACTAGTTCGAATATCTTGGTGATGAAAATGACGAGCATCTATATATGTATACACACTATATTGCTTCAGCTCTTTATTTTTCTTTAAGTGTCCATTTCCGACACTCATATCGAACGTGTACGATGATATACTTGCACCCAAGTCCAGTAACATAGCAATACAAAAGCTCCAAAGTGGACTTTGATGCCATCTCTCTGAGATATAGCATCATTATCTTACATAAATTCTTAGCATGACAATAACCAGAAATTAAGATTAATCACTGAAACAAGACAGTGCTGCTGACAATATACCACATATCAGATGTGCAAAGTTTGTACTTATTATATGATGGGGAAAACAATTAAAAGGAAAAAGAATGTAATAAGCCGAAGGCAGGCAGCATTAGAAGAAGAAGAGGATCCATAATATCCTCCGGAAAAACGGGCCTTCGTCAAGCAGCCTTTCATAGCAGAAAGCCGCATATTTTGAACTTCGCAGATACTTCGGAGGCTTTGGCTTTGGTGCCCTTTCAGTCCCGAGAGGCTTTTATCAGACCAAAATATCAAGCTGGAAATTAAAGTCTTGCCTCCTTTTTCATTTGCTATGATTCATGCTTGTCTTTACTTGCAGCATATAAGTTAGAATCTGGATCAGATGCAACATGATTATTCGTGTTACCAAGTGGCATCTCATGGTTATGTTTACCTTCATATGTCGTAATGAAAGCTCTTGGATCATCCGATGCTCTTTCCACATGCTTCCGCACATTGCATTTTAGACTAGTGCATCTGTAATAACTTCTGCAAGCGAAAATGACCACAACCAGTAAGAAAACAAGCTTAAAAAAAAAAACACGAAGTTAGAATATATAGTACCTATATGAAGTAATTATTATAGATGTTTCATCTATCATATTAACTGAAGATGATAATGGTTTTCCGAAATCTCAATTGGCTTGTGATTACATTGCTCAAACAGACAACAAAGTACAAGGCAAAGGTTTTGAGACTACCACATTAAGCCTAGAGGATCCTATATATATTAGCTATGATGTGTATTTTTATACAAGTTGAGTTTCAACCTGGGATATTGGTTTCCTTTCACCACTTTCTGCCCGTATTTTCTCCAACGAAAGCCGTCTCCCATAATCTCAGAATCAGTAGAACTTTGCACTACAACACGAGGTTCTTGTATGCATTCCCCTGAGGTGCCCACTTCACTGGATTGATTCTCACTTTTCCTAAAAGAAAAAAACAGATCACAGTTCAACATAAATTATAGAGTTTAATTTCAAATTTTTTTAAAAAAATATCATGTTAATTCTTGGATAAGCAATACTATTTTCATTTCACCAGCATGTTGAAACCAACCTCTATCGAAGACCTGAATTCGATATCTAAATTTCTTACCTTCTTTTACTTCTAGGTTTATCATCTGCTCCCTCCTTGCTTCCTTCCTCGCATTCCCCACTAAGACCAATGGAATTTTCGGAAGTGCCATAAGCATTGACAGCTCCAGTCGCAACATGTTCACAAGGTAGCACAGCTTTTCCTTGATATGATGAGGGGGTTGACAAACAGACTTCATTCGCATTTTCAACTCTACCTTCAGAACCTTCATTCCTTTCATTAGGATTATTACTCCACACGGAGTTGTTGGTATCTTGACCAGTCCCTGATGAGTTTCGTTTGGGAGGCTGAGGCTTTGAATGGTTGTGTTCACCCTTGTAAACAATTTCAGCGATTTGACCATCAAATGATCTTTCAACTTTCTTTTTTACAGGACAATTCGGGTGCGTACACTTATAGTAGCTTCGTGGATACTCACTTCCTTTCACTTGCTTTTGTCCATATTTCCTCCAATTATAGCCATCATAAGAAGGTCGATCATTCGCCGCAGCAGGCAATATTTTCAGGTCCTCCTCCATGTTCTGAGATCCCACCTTCGAGGGTTCACTTGTCTGATCTGTCTCCGCCTGTGATGGAGTACTCTGGTGAAGATTTGGCCTAACTTGGGTTCTGAAATTCTTTGTCTCTTGGTTTGCATTTTGTGTTGGTGCCTCCATTGATTGCAAAGTTAGTTGGTTGCTAGCACTGAAGTTTCCCTGCAAACATTGAAGTAGACAATGAGCATCTGAGGGGACAAACTCGAACAATCAGACAGTCAGGAAATCAAAAACTATTATACTTGAGATATTAACTAGATATTGTTTATTGATATACAAGCAGTAGTTTATTTTAGCAGATAGACTAACGGATCGAATTCTGCTACTGACCATGTTTGCCAATAGAGAAAGAGTCGTCTTCGATACAAGCTTCGCCTGCGGTTTGTATACTACAGTAGGTTTGACATCTGATTTTAAAACCTTATCAGATGAATTAGAAATGCACAGCCCGGGGTGCTCCGCCTGAAATTGTCCGATGACAAACAAGATGAGTGGTAGAAAGATCTTGAAATGAGAAAGATATCCAGATGAAATAAGAGGAAACCTGGGAAGAAATCATAGCAGATGGAGCAGGATTGACCATCGGCTTGAACTTCACTGTCTTTGGCCTAATTGCAGGAACTACATTTTCAGGACAGGCATTAGAGGGTGAGGCATTAATAGCCCCGGCAAGGAGCTCGGAGAAAGACTTAAATCCAGAGCAAGTAGGCCTTGAAGCTACTGGTTTAGCTATGACTATCCTCTCTGCTTCTTTAACCTCCATTTTAATAAATATATGTATATGAAAGGCCAAATATGTTTTACAGGAGCATAATGTGACAAAAGGAAGCCTTGTAAACCCAATTGTACCACCCCTTTAATACTTAATTAAGCTGGATATCAGTAGAAAATACTACTGCTCTTGAGAGGGAAAACTTGTTGAAGGTCGATGTGCCGAAGATTTGTTAGATGTCAATCTTTATCAGTTGTCGTCTTCAGTTATGCACTGCTCGAAATCAACATATTCAGACCTGCACGCATCAGGATTACATAAACATAAGATTAAATTGACAAGAAACGTTAGAAAAGAAAGTTATATGCATATGGATGTGTTTTAGAAAAATGAGATAGATAAATATCATAAGTGAAACAGTTCAGCGTCCCATAATCATATTCGGATGCCAATAGGATCATCCCCGAAATATGACCTTCAAAATCGGAAAAAAAAACACCTTAACTACTAGGCAGAAAGTTATTGTTCAACATGGCACGCATTATCTCCATTTCATTGCTAATGGATTTTGTTCTGATGTGAGTCTCAATCTCAGGTTATGACTGCAAATACTGTGTCAGATGGAACAGAATTGTTACCTCAAAGTCTCGAACATATATCAGACTTCATAGCTCAAACAAAGAAACATTTGTTGGATCCAAATTTCATGAACTAATATAGCTATTTCTATGCCTCAGAGTTGTTTAGCTTTCGGAATGCGATAAACCTTTTAACATGTCCAAAACAACCTATTGGCTGTTGCAGAACTTCTCAGCTGTAAAAACTACGGCACCCAGAACAAGTTCGTGACGCACTGGTAAGAGGAATTTTCATTTTTGAAGGTGTGCCAAGTGAATAAATTGGACAAGACAGAACATATTTTCTTGCTTTGTGTAAAGTCTCTAAGGCTCCACTCATATGTTCGAATGTAGCTGAATGATTGAACCAACTTTTTGCTAACAAAACCCCTTTTCTCTTCAACTTTCAGAGTAGCAATACAGCAATTTTGAAGCCATTTTTCACTTAAGAAAAATAGAATTGTGAGATGAAATATACTAACTTCCCAAATTTGTTCATTCTACAAAAACAATTCCTAGTTATTTCCCAGATTTCCTAGGCCAGCTACATGCACAATGATGCTCAAACATTTGCAACAAAACAGTCGCAATTTTGCTTCACCCTTACCTTGACGCTTATTTAGAAGATAACTCTTTTGCTACTTGATAGTCTTGTTCAATGGCCATGAAGAGCCTAAATTTTAGGATTTTCTGAATAAAGTGTAGGCCAGAACCCAGAAAATTACTGACCATAAATTAAGATTTTTTTCCCTAATTTCCATCATGACCATAAGATCAAAATCTAAGCTTCCTTCCAACCTACAGTAAACACAATAAAACAACCACCATCTTAATATCGACGAAACTCCGGTCTTTAATCCATCAAATAAACAACCTTGTCAACTCATATATTTTTTTTCCAGAAAAATTAAACTACCCCATCTAGCACTACGAAGAAAAAGAAGGAAAAAAAAAAGGAAATATTTAGGTTTTTTTTTTTTTTTTTTTTAAAAAAAGTAGTTTTAAGAGTATTTGAGAAAGAAACTTTGTCACAGTAGCAGGAAAAGACTCTTCCTTTCCAAAGAAAAACCAAACTCCCAAAATAGAATTTTTATAAAGAAAACCCAAAAAAAAAAAAAAAGAAAGAGAGGAAATCTGAAAGTCTAACAGATAATATAAATACAAAAAATAATAATAATAATAATAATAAGAAAATAATTGAGCTAATGCAAATGAGAACTGACCAGAATAGCAGATAAGTAACAAACTAGCAACATGTTTTTGCTTCCATGAAATCTCATTTAATTTCACTCTTTTCAGCTCAGTCTGCATGATAGACCAAGGAATTTAATGAGAAAAATAAAAACAACATTATTTTATTTTCGTCAGAAACTTCTTAGCGGGAAAAAAAATGTTCATATAAAAAATTAAGAAACATGACTGAAAACCCGGAGCTGAAACACGAAGAACTTGACCTCGTATAACGAGATTATCTTAACCAGTTATCAGATGTAACATCAGGCTATGATTACTATCCATATACATGAAATGACGTTTCTGTCAGTCCTTGAACTTACTATGATGGGCCAAAAAAAAAGGGTTTAATCTGAACAGGTTTTGTTAGAGTTACACGTTGATTTTCAGACAAGGGAAAAAGATTAGATCTTCAAAGTCTGCTTAGTGTCTGAAACTGATTATTTTGAGGAAGTTCATAGTTTTCTGACCAGGAAAAAGAAAAAAAAAAGATCAACATACAGAGAAGGAAAAAAGGAAAGGCTGCTGAGGTTGACAAAAAGAAAAAGAAGAAGATCCCAGTAACTAAAGCGTTTTTATTAAGGTTATTGTGATATAAAAATATATATTAATAAAATTTTATTACATTATTTTTAAGTATGGTCTTCGTTGGATCATTGGTCAAAAATTTTAAATTTTTTTAATTAAATTAAGTTAGATCGAGTTTAAGTTAATTTAAATTTTTAATTTATTGATCGTATTATTATTAAATTTTAATAAAAATATTTTTATTTAAATAATAATATAAATAAGATTAGGTTGAATCAAATTTAAAAATTTTTAATTAAATAAATAATCAGATGCCTAAATAGGTATAAATATTTTTTATTTCAATTAAATTAATGTATCAAGTGAAAAATTTTTATAAATTAATAATTAAATAATGTTAATTAAGAAAATATATAATATATGTATAATATATTTCATAAATTTTGCTTATCTGGAATTTGTGTCGGAAACTAGGATTAGTGGATTACACGAGGGAACAGAAAGACTGGGTGAGTGATGGTACGGCCAACTAACTGTCTCTATTGTTATTTTTGACTGTCCGATGTTAGTCTTTTTCAATTTTATTTTCATAATCAAAATGGGAAAACTCCGTCCCACCTTTCCCCCCATCACAGCGCGTGTACACACAAACAACTCTGTTGGCGCTGCCCACCTGCTTGCCTCTTGAAAAGACTGTTTACTCCGTGGTTTTTTTTTATGGAGATATTAATTAAAGGGCAAAAAAGTCTTTTCATTGTGAATGAAACAAAGGATTGACTGTTTTAATTTGTGTGGTTGAAGAATTAAATGTTTCAATTTTGTTAACAGTCATTGATTTCAAGCAAAAAGTTTGGCAAATATTCAATTGCTAATAGTGGGTAAACCGTCGGTTGTCTAATAGGCTCGATGTGATAGGCTTGATCTAAATAATTCAAATCATACGTTAATAGATATATTATCAATTTAAATTAGTTTAATTTAAATTATTATTTATTTAATAAAAATTATTTTTTATTAAAATTTAATTATAAATTATATAAATATTAATATAAAATTATTTTAATTTTTTTAAATAATAAAATGAACTTGTAATCCAATCAAACAAAAGTAAGCTACTATTTAATCTATGAACAAATTTAATAATGAGAAAGAAAGATATATATAGTACTAAATATTAATTAAAAAGAAATTTTTACAAAGAGATTTTTACTTGTAAAATGTAGATAATATATTAGTTATATATTTGTTTTAAAAAAAATTATCTGGTACATCAACGGTGGAGTTTTTTAACTCACAAATGAGATTAGAAGCTACTATATGTCTCATTTATTTATTTTTTTAGATATATAAATAGGAGATGTGACAGTTTTTTAATTTCGTTTGTGAAGTTAAAAATTTTAATATCAGTATATCAAATAATACTTATTGATGTCTAATAATCTATTAACATGTCTGATGTTGTCAATGCTAATATATATATATATATATATATATATATATATAAACTTTGGACCTCTTTTATTATGGAAAAAACATCAATTAACTATTTTAACATAAATTTTCAATTTTTTTTTTTTAGCAAAATTTCAAGTTATATGTAAAACAACGCAAAATAAGTTAGCAAATTAGATTGTCATTTTATGAATTACGATGATTAAAGAAAAACAAAAGACATTACATATTTTTATTTCAGTCGTCAACAACCATGAGAATTCAAAACAATCCATAATATGACAATATATTCATAAAGTAAGGTGCTTCTAAGTGGAGAATTTAGCCAACAAATTCACACACGTATCTATCTATCTATAATATATGTGTATATATATATATATATATTGGGTTAAGCAGATTTGTCCACAGGTCGATCGATCAAGTTATTCATCTCGTTCAGTAGGCTTGACTCATGGGTTGAACCTTTGATCAGGTTTTAATTTAGGTCAACTTGATTAGGCCAAACTTACTATGTAAAGTAAAAAATATTTAATTATAATTATAAAAAATATTAATATTAATATAAAATAATATTTTAATATCAAGGCCAAAAGAAAAAGGATTTTTAAGTTACAATTTTACCTTGACTCATAAACAGGTTTAAGGTTAATAGACAACTTGTCATTTTGAATTTGTTTTTTTTAAATGTTGTTTCCTAACTTTAATTTTAAAACAAGTTACATAAAAAGAATGTTAAATATATGACTTATCTACAACTAAAACAACATGAATGACACAATTGATAAACTTTCATCGATCATCTAAATGAAGCCTAATTGTAATTTGTAAAGTATCACGACGTACATTATTTTTAAAAAAAAAATTACTTAAAGAATTAAGACTTTTCACACAAATGTAAAAAATAAAAAACAACAAAAAAATTTGTCATTACGTCTATTCTATTAACAAAGGAGCTAACTGAAGTAGATATTACTGAATCAAGTGATATCAATTCAGTCAGTAAAATGACATAAAAGTCTAAATTAGATTATAAAAAAATAATGTTATTTGGCATAAAATTTAAATATGTTTAATTAATTTTGTTTTTTAATCATATTCGTCTAAAAAAACCATCCACTACCTAAAATAACTTTTTTTCATTCACCTAAATAACGAGTGTGCCAAAGTTTTCTTTAGTTAAAGGTAAAATTATATGCTTAGTGAAAAAAAAATTATAAATGGTAATGATAAAATCATAATTTTTGATAATTGGATAACCAAAATAAAAATATCTAAAATTAAGTGACTAGATTTATATTTATCCATTTTTTAATAATTATTTTTGTAAATATAAATAACTTAATTCTTGGTATAAAAAATTACTCATCTTGTGTGTGTCTATATATATATATATAATCTTATTTTTATAACTTTGACAATATTATTGCAAGATGTTTTAAAATATAATATTTAGAATTGATTTTCTCAGACTATATTGAAATATCAAGTGGTTGGAAATTGTTTTGATTTATACTTAAAATGGTGTTTGGCGTAGTAGTTGAGAGTTTAGACTTGTTTGGAATGTTAGTTGGGGGAGCTGCTGTCTAACTTTCAAACCGAAATTTACGTTGTGACTGGTAGTTGAGTTATCTCTCACACGTGCCAAACTTTTATTAAGTTTGATAATAATACAAATATATATTTCATTTATATCATAAATTATATTTCAAAAAATATATATATTAACTAATTAAATAAACCAACATAATTTGATTATTTTTTTCATTTTTAAATGAAAAAGAAAAAAATAAAACTAAATGGGTAATATCAAATGCAAAGTGATATATTTTTTTTTTGCTTTCAAAAATCTACCAACAAATTTAAAATTTATTTTATAAGTAATTCCTTTTCTATTTTCATTGTTAAAAATTAGGGTTTGAATTATAAGTATTTACCAACTAAGTTGTGATTTGAAAAATTTTAAAGTTTTTGCTCAAACTTGAATTCAATCTCGTTTGATTTATCGAGCTTAAATTACTCGTATTTATTATTTATAATTAATAAAAAATTTATATATTTTATAATTAAATTTAAATATAAAATATTTTTAAATTATTAAATATTATTTTAAATAAAACTAACTCAAATTAAAAGATATATTTAAAATTCAATCGAGAATAATCGAATGGATAATTTAATTCATAAATAATTTTAGTCCAAATGTTGGTTGAGACAAGAGAGTGAAAAAGGGCGGTGGCATGTGGGTTTGGTGAGTGATGAGCTTATGAAAGGGCAAACAGTTGTAACTCACGTCAAAAGTTACAAAGTTCAAAAGAATATGATATTATTCTTTGAGGAAGAAGATCTCATGAATAAAGACAAACAACTTTTGTTAAAAACTAGGAAAATAAAAAGGTGCTTTTTCCATAAAAACTATAATTAATAAATTTAAACGTAATATAAAAATAATTAAAATATAATATAAAAATATAATAAATATAATAAAAATATATAAATATATTAAAATATATGTAAAATAAATTATTAATATATTAAAATTTATATAAATATATAATATTTTTATACGATTATAAAATAAATATATAAATTTTTAATTTTTCTAATTAAAACTACCAACTTTTATTTCCTTTTCTCTCTTAATTAATCCAATTACAAACTCAGAAATTTACTATTTTCTTCCAAGTTGCAACCCTAAGAAGGTTAAGAACAATAGATTAATTTAATTTACCACTACATGGAATTGTCTTCGCTAAACTGCCGAATTTTCAGTACTGAAAAATGCAATTTGAGTACAAAAGGGTACTTCAAATTGGTTTTACTATTATTTTATTATTGGGACATACATTCATATATATATATATATAT
>JBBYHM010000018.1:11640897-11653856 GCA_038381775.1 Adansonia rubrostipa | reverse complement strand
AAAAACTCTTTTTTTTGTGTGTTTTTTTGAGTTTGGATGATGCTATAATTTTTTGTTGAAAAAATGAGTTTTTTTTTAATAATAAAACTACTCTGAAATAGGAATAACAACAGTAACGGACTGTTATCACTGCTATCCACAGTTAAGCCAACTTGCGTGATCGTTATCTACAGCTATTTTTGTGATTTAAATTCATAATCGTTTTTCTTCAATAACAGTGGCAGCAGAGTGTTTCTGCAAACGAGCGATGTTATTCTATTATCCTATCGCTATTCGAATCTTTATTATTAATGTAAAAGTGAAAATACAAAAATAAATAAATTCAATATAAATTTTTATTTTTTAATTAAAAATCAAGAAGATAAATTTATTCAATAAAAATGATCAAAAGTAAAATAAATTTATTGTGAGTGACCAAATCGTGAAATTTTTAAAATTAAGTAACCAAAATAGAAATCCTCTAAAAGACAAATGACCAAAAGTATAATTAACTTTTAAAATTTTTTTAAAATACTATTTTTCTCTAAAAGTCTACTATGCCATGTGAAATATGGCGATGCCACATAGTTTCAAACAATGATGTGGCATCGCCATTTCATCTTATTGTTACGTTTTATAGATTTGATAATTAAAGTAAAATAATTTCATAAAATTAATGATATTTTTAAAAATTTTAAAACTTCGGTAACTAAAATAAAAGTAAACCAATAATTAAATGACTATTAATATAATTTATCTAATAATATTAATACTTGCTTCAAGCACCATTATTTAATTTAACCTGTGTGTCAATGTATTTTTTTTTGTCATTAATAATTTTTAAGATTGTTTTATTGTTTTAAGTCAAACATATAATTATTTAAAAAATAAATTTTCTAACTTACATCAAAAAATAATTAAGAGACATTCAGGTGGACGTACTTCATCACTACCTAAGTTATTTAATTACTTTATGCAACTATTCATGTTTCAAGTCAAACATAATTTTTTTTTCAAAAATAAAAATACGAAATTACGTGTACATAAATAACTTGTTTATTGCTTATACACTCTTTGCGAAAAATTTTAGTTCCAAAAGCATTTTAAAAGAATGTCACAATTCTCAATTATTTTTTTAATTAATTTTTTATTTTTAATATATTTTAAGCATGTGTATCACTTCGCTAATGAGTCTGTACAACTTTGAAATTTCACTATGATGTATGATATATTGTTTTAATAAACAATTAAAAATTGATACACTCGTTATATCGACGAAAGAATATATTTAATTTGTTTTTTCAAAAAAAATTAAAATGTGAGTAATTTTTAAAATAAAAGATTATTTTTTTAAAAGAAAAAATTGAAATTATTTCTTTAATTAAAAAGACATGAATATTGTTGTTTTTATATTTATTAAATAATTTTATTTAATTTTTAATAAAATTTTCAATTAAATTAATACTCATAATTACTTATTGAAAAGTTTTAAAATAACGTAGATATAGAAAGGGAAAAAAAAATGGAAAACCGTAAGGTGAAGAAGGTCGAGGAAGAAAATGTTAGGTGCACCAGCACGACCTTTAGAGGGTTTGTTGGGGCCTTGGGGGGTAAAAGAGTAAAAGAAACGAAAAAATAAAAGCAGCGATGAATAAATGAGGAAATGATCCAACGGGCAGAACGTCGTTACTTGGAAACGACGACAAAAAAAAAAAAAGCGACAATCTCGAAGCCAAAGCCCTAACTCCACACGCGCCCCATCTCTGACTTTCTTCAATTTTATTTATTGATTTTACCTAACTCATCGTTTCTGTCTTATAAACCCTAACGTCCCCCTTTTCCCCCTTCACTTCCGTCACCCCCTTTTCCTTCCCAAACAAAAATTCTCTTAGATTTCTCTCCTCATTTTGCCTTCAATCATGTCTCACTTCATTAGCAAATACGCCGGTAATTACCGTTCCTTTTCTCATTCCTTTTTTTTTTGTTAAATTTGTTGGCGTTGATTTTATGTTTATAATCGTATTCTCTTAGATCGAACTTAGTTTTCTTTTTTTTTTTTTTGTTTTTTTTTTGGTTTGATCTGTTAGATGTTTGATAGTTTGACGATAAAACTTCGTTAGTTACAGTTTTTAATTAAGTTAATTGAGTAATGCAAATTGTTGACTTGGTAGCTTTTACGCTGTAATCAAAGCAACTATATTCGACGTATAGATTTATTCGGATCTTCTAAGGTCCGATTCATTTTTCTCGCGATCGGATTTTCTGTGGTATTAACTGAATTTATTTGATCGTTGCTCTTTAATCGAGAGAAATATAATAGATTTTTCCAAATTTTAATGATTCATGGTTGTTGAAATGCATTCAACTTTTTTTTCTTGGGGGGGGGGTTAATTTTGTGTAATCTGAAGATCTATATCTGCATGCATATGTAATCAGTTGTATTTCTCCAATCCTTTTTTACTGTGCAATATCTGGAATATATAATATTTAAAGTTGTAATTTAATCATCAAATCCTTGATGTGCTTGAAAATATAATGATATTTCAATTTTTTTTTAAAGATTAATGAAGTTGATAATGTTAATTATCTGCTGCTGCCATTTCTTTTTAGATCTGAGATTACTGAGCCTTAACCATTCACCCTTAGGTTACTTTAGTTTATTCAATATTTCGATCTCTGTTTCTTAACTCTTTAACGGTGAAGTGATGGCTTAATATATATATATATATATATATTTTATTTTAAAAAAATCTTGCAGATGAGTTGGCTAAAAACGCTGCCTACATTGGCACCCCTGGAAAGGGTATCCTTGCTGCTGATGAATCCACCGGTACAATTGGCAAGCGTCTTGCGAGCATTAATGTAGAGAATATTGAAGAAAACAGGCGTGCTCTCCGTGAACTTCTCTTCAGTACTCCCGGAGCTCTTCAGTACCTTAGTGGTGTTATTCTCTTTGAGGAAACACTGTACCAAAAAACTGCTTCTGGTATTATTAAAAAACACGTTTGTTATGCTTTTTTTTTTTTTTTAAAGGTATGGATTGTCATTGATTTCTGGTATTGATTTTTGATGTGCAGGCAAGCCCTTTGTTGATCTCTTGAATGAAGGTGGTGTCCTTCCTGGCATCAAGGTCGACAAGGGTACCGTTGAGCTTAATGGAACCAATGGCGAGACTTTCACCCAGGGTCTTGATGGCCTTGCACAGCGATGCCAGAAATACTATGAAGCTGGTGCTCGCTTTGCTAAATGGCGTGCTGTGCTTAAGATTGGCGCTAATGAGCCAACTGAACTTGCAATCCAAGAAAATGCCAATGGGCTAGCCATGTATGCTGCCATCTGCCAGCAGAGTGGCCTTGTCCCCATTGTCGAACCTGAAATCCTTGTTGACGGACCACATGACATCAACAAGTGTGCTGCGGTGACAGAGCGCGTCCTTGCTGCTTGCTACAAGGCACTAAATGACCACCATGTCATGCTTGAGGGTACTCTGTTGAAGCCTAACATGGTGACCCCTGGTTCTGACTCCCCAAAGGTTGCCCCAGAGGTTATTGCGAAGTACACTGTCCGGGCCTTGCAACGAACTGTCCCTCCTGCAGTCCCTGCTATTGTGTTCTTGTCTGGCGGACAAAGTGAGGAGGAGGCTACCCTTAACCTCAATGCCATGAACAAGCTCAAGACCAAGAAGCCATGGTCACTCTCATTCTCATTCGGACGTGCCCTTCAGCAGAGCACTCTCAAGGCCTGGGCTGGAAAGGTGGAGAATGTGAAGAAGGCCCAAGATGCTTTCCTCGTTAGGTGCAAGGCTAACTCTGAGGCCACTCTTGGTACCTATAAGGGTGATGCAAAGCTGGGGGAGGGTGCGGCTGAGAGCCTCCATGTCAAGGACTACAAATACTAAGAATCTAAATTTATGGTCTAATGTGCCATATTTAGCAGAGTAAATGGTGGTATTATATTAGGCTTTTAGGGTTTCTTTTTGGGTTTTCGTCGTTTCTCATTGAATTTAGTGGGGTGGAATCAGACAAATAAGCTTCGGGAGCCTCTGTGCTCGTTGAATGTTAATGGTTTTTTTTTTATTTCGGGTTAAAACAATATTCTCTGCTTATATAAAAGGGTTTAAGCCCGCACATTTTGGCACAAAAATGAAGTTCTATTCCATTTCTTTACTGGTACTTTTAATTGGTTCGCAGATCTTGATTCAGTAATCGTAATCCTACATTTGACGACCTCGAGAGCAGGCCCGAAATGGCCGTTGTGGTGGTCGCTGAAATGGTCATTGTGATCTCGGAGATCTCAATCTCGGAAGCCATACAAAGTGGCCGCTAATATGGTCATCGTGGTCTCATGAAACGTTGGAAAAGGAAACACAAAAGGCCGCAAGTGAAGTGTTGCATTGTGGGCAACATTATTGGATTGCCCATATGCCCTTTAGCAAATATAGAATGGTACAGAGAGTTTTACGGGTCAAAGCCCAAAAACAGATTGGTCCAGAAGGCTGTAAAAGATAACAGAGATGTTGCTTTCTTTCGTTGTTTCAATCTATGGCAATGGCATAAATCAATCCTTAATTTCTCATTTGGCTGTCAGTTTCCTCAGCACTTGTTCTTTTTGCCCCTTTGAAGTAGCGTCGATCCGTTGTCCACGGATACCCAGACAACCAACTCGTAATGCAGTGGAAGAAATAAAAAATTGGTCTCATCATGTCATATTTTCTTTGCTAACGAATCATGCTATATTATTTCTCTAATTCATGCTGTGCTGCCTATATTCACTCTTTCACTTAACAGTCACGAGATATTTTAACACCTCAACAATAATATGAACCATTTTCCAACTCCCCCACTCAAAGCACAACCAAAGTTCAGTTTTTATCCTCCGATGGCGAAGGAGTACAGCAGAAACTCACTTGGCAGCCATTGAAGTGTTGACCTTTTGTTACCATCCAGTTTGTACCGGTAAAGGTTCTGATCAGGGTTTGCATCAGTGATAATCTTTACAAACAGACTCTTCAATCTCTGCAAATATGCAAGTCTACCTAGGATGAGTTTTGCTAAAACAAAGAAACTAAGAGAGAGGACAAGAATTATTAATTCATACGTTGAACTGCTAAGCCCTAAAGGGACTTTCAGTAGGGTGCTGCTCTTATTATATATGGAAGATTACACTCTCTTTTAGAAGAACAACTCAAATAAATTCAATAGTGTTAGTGTTTCATATTTCTAGGAGTGGAGGGTTTATTTTTCGTATTATAATATAAAATTTTCATTCTCATTTATTAATATCATATTTTTATATTTTTTCGAATCATATTTTTGTTATGTTTTTATCATATTTTATATAATGATGCAAAAATTGCCAAAAATGCACTGCAAATGTCTCTATGCCTTAGGACACGCAAGCTTGGATCAGGATTCAGCAAAAAAAAAAAAGGAAAAAGAATGAAAACAGCTGATAATAGAAGGGCTTTGTATGGTACTTATCTTGCTGTGAACAAGACTGCAATGTCTCTCCCTGATCTGGTGTGGGAAACTTCTTTACTCTTTCCTAAGTAAAGCCAGTGCCTGTCTGGAAGAGAAACGAAAAACAATAACTTGACGCCAGTGTAGGAGATCGATCGTAAATGGAGTATGCATATTTGTACATTTAAAGATTTAATTCCTACAAAGTGGAAGCTTCCATTGAAGGCAGGCACCACCGCTCCGGCAATCCATCTTCATATAATTTTCATATCCATCCATTTCTAGTTTCAAATCTCTTACTTCACTGCCCGATGTTTATGGTAAATATTTATCGTACTTGACAGTTATAATACTCATTAATTTGACCAAAAACATGACTATGGCCCTGATTGAATTCCCCGTTATCAACTCCCTACCGATTTTATTTATTTTTCAATCAAGGTACTCTCGAATGAACATTTGTTATAGCATTGAATGTAAAACTTTTATTTTATGGTTGAAAAGAATTGAATGTACATGATACCTTTGCTCGCTATCTATGCTTAAAACTTATAAACCAACATTGTTGCGAGGGGCAATTCAGTGCTGGAATTTCCCATATTCACCAAACAAACTTACCTCTGACAGTTACTAGTGATGCCAAACTCTTGAAGCAGGAGAAGTATCTCGGTGGAAGAGAATGGAAAAATAATTTCATTAAAGACTACTGGTTAACTACGCTTGTTAAAGTATTTTTCTCTTTGATCCAATAACACAAATTGAAAATATTAAGTCGTTTAATCGACTAGAGGACCTTCAGAGATTTATTTAGTACTAAAAGCTGATCATATATATATATATGGTCAGCAACCTACTTGTTTGGTACATATTTATTATAAATTCGATACTTATATTTTTAATTTTTTATCAATTTATCATAATCATATTTCGCACTAATATTTAAATACATCAATTAGACGTCAAATACGGATAGTTTAAAAAAAGAAAAATCCAAGTAATATACATTTTAGTAGTAAACAGCAAATGATCAGTAAATATGAATGAAAGAAATAAAGAAAGAAAAACAGATTAAGAGCTAGTA
Source organism: Adansonia rubrostipa (assembly GCA_038381775.1). Classification (NCBI taxonomy): domain Eukaryota; kingdom Viridiplantae; phylum Streptophyta; class Magnoliopsida; order Malvales; family Malvaceae; genus Adansonia; species Adansonia rubrostipa. The sequence goes on along the minus strand of JBBYHM010000018.1, from coordinate 11,647,337 downwards.
TAATTGTCAAATTTCCATGCACAGCAGGAAAGATTTGCAGAAATGTTAAGATGAAAACTTCAGTGTTTTAGAGCAACATTAAGGCCTTTTTTTTTTCTTCTCTTTTTCCCAGCAAGAAAGTTAAACCCCATTGTTATTTTGTTTATCTTAAATGCGCATTTGCTAAGAACAACCTAAAAACACAATTTGCTATACATAAAATTCTCAATGATCAGTCAGCTCCCTATTTGCTTTTATACATTGTAAAAATGTAAATCCCCTCTCCAAAGAGAGTATACATTTGTCAAATTTTCTCTTAATTCCCTTTAAAATAATTGTGAAATCTGTCTGTCAACTTACTGGTTCTTTTCCTTTGTTGAGCTTCAAACCATGGTTCTCCCACAAGTTCTCGCCATCAGCCATCAAGAAGCCGTCATTTGATTGGGGTCTCGCTGTCTCAGGTCTTTGCTTAATAATTTCACAGTATGCTCTTCCTTGAATGTGGAGGGACTCATTGTTCTGATAATAAACGCAGGCTCTTGAATTCTCTTTGCGTTTTTTGTTACTCTCCTTGGTTTTCATCAGGTAAGTAGCAATACTATCCCATTTGTTTTTGCAGATTAAAGAATTCCTGTCAAAACCTAAACAAGCCATCTTAGCAGCTATTTCCTCCCACAGAATCTCTTCCGAGCACCCTCGTTCGAACCTCGATTCCATACTAGTTCTCAACTGTATTAGCCTAGAAATCTCGGATTCTTGCCACCCATCTGCGTTAACTATGTTGTTCTCGTTCTGGTTTTCACAGGGGTTTTCCATTTCAGTTGTCATAATAATTAGCTCCTCAGATGATGTAGTACCATCCTTTAATTGTTTTCCTGTTAGGTTCTGCAAGGCCTCCATTAAAGCAGCATTACGAGCTTCAGTTCGTACTCTCTCTTTAGCCCAAAACTTGTGCTCTCTATCTATCCTGGCTGCTTCTTCTTTCCTCCACTGTTCCTCCCTTAAAACCCTTTCTTCCTCCTTTTGCTCAAGTGTCTTTGTCAATTTCTCTAGCCACGCCTCTTGCCTCTCCATTAAATTCCTCATTTGTGAGTCGACAAACTCTTTTACCTTTGCCTTCCAGCCACTACTACTAATACTACCCCTTTTCCTTTTCATCTTCGAATCATGCTCCATTGCCGCCGCTGCAGTGCTCAAATCCTTGTCTTCTGAGGAAGAAGTGTCGAATTCAGAGGAATTAGAGAGGCTAAGACTCTGACAGAGCTTTTGATGAGTGTGATAGACCTCTTGATTTGCAAGAGTATTGCTATTGGGAGCACCATGAAACCGAAAATTGTTGGCAACTAGGTGATTTTCTTTGCCTGAAACTGAATTGCTGGTCTCTCCATATAGAGCTTCAAGCTGACGAAAGAATCTGTAGTGCTTACCATCTTGTCTCCCGGCTTTCCCTTCCCTAGTCTTCTTGTAATACTTATACAAGTTTTCAAATTTCTCCCTACATTTTTTCCCACTCCTTTGGTAGCCATGTTCCTCAGACATGATCCTACATCAACAAGGAAAAAGGGAAAGAAAAATAAAAGGAAAAAAGGGATAAATTAAAATTGAAATCTAAAAGAAAATTATAAATAGACAGGAACCCTAATTCAAATTTGGTAAATGAAAAAAAAAAATGACCGTGTGATGATTTTTGCCAATGTTATGAAAAAACTATGTTTTCCCTTACTTAGCATTTTGCCGTTAAACCCAACCAAGCATCTTATTGAACAAATCAAAAATTGCAAACAAAGATGGGTCTTTGCAAGCAACGGACTCAAATACGTCTTTTCAAGGATAAAACAAGCAGAAAGTGTAATTAAACATCCAAAATGTTATTAATTTTTACCAAAAAAAAGAGAGTAAAAACTTGCACAATAATGAAGGCAACACATCAAGCTATTTTGAAGGCAACTGAAATGATCAGCCATCCTTTAAAAAAAGAAGAAAAGAAAAGAAAAAGAATCACTGCAAACAAGAATAGAAGAGGTAACACTATACATCTGGTCCTGAACTGAACTTGTTCACATTGTAATCCTTTTCTTAAATAAATTTGTTTCAAATGTTTTAACTAATAATAGTACCAGCAAGAAACATAATTAATGAGGATTCATGTTATTTTAATCCAAATTAAGCCACATGTTTTTCTGTTGAAAATAATGTATCCTATCATTAATAATACAAATTCAAAGAAAGGAAAGAGAAGAAAGAAAAAATGAAGAAATGTATTGTTTTTTGGTTTTCTTTCTCGAGTGCAATAGTAAGAATGAAATATACCAACTAAGTTCTTAATCTTTTTGCTGCTTAAACCTTGTGAGAAGAAATAACAAAAAACTCCATTTCACATCTCTAGAGCTGGTAACAATGAAAGAAAAAAAAAAAAAAAAACCTAAGAATCCATAATTGTAATATTCTTTAATTAATGAAAGAAAAGCAAAAAAGGAAAAAAAAAAGAACCAATTAGTGTATTTGCTAAAATTTTAGAAACCCTTTGCCGATGAAAGAGAGAAATAGGGTACCATATGGTAGTCATTAGTGTACCTGGAAACTTTATCCCACAAAGGACCTTTTTGATTAGCTTCTTTGAACTTGGGATCAAGGCGAGATCTGATCTCAAGAAGTGCTAAAGTCTCTTGTCTGGGCCATCTTCCATTTCCTCCATCACCACCAAAAGCAGTAGCTTCACTATCAAATCCACAAATGTCACTTGGAAGAGAAGCACTAGTGACAGCAGCAATAGCAGTCGTGGTAGTAGCATTATTAGCAGTGGTGGCATCGGAAAGGAACTGGTGATAAAGCCCACGAGGCATCAACTCGTGACCAACTTGTCCACACACCATTTGCATCATATCAAAATGGTGGCGGTGCTGGGGTTGCTGCGGTGGCGGAACATGCCGGTAGCCGGAGGAGAATAAATCAGGACCTTGCGTAATTGCTTGGAAATGGGTTGGTCTTCCATTGAGTAATTGCCTAAGATCAGACATCCCATATTGATGTTGCTGATTATCCTCCATTTCCATGCCGAATTTATGTAGGAAAAAAAAAAGGAAAGAGTAGAGAAGAGAAGCTACACAAAGAAAGAAAGATAAAGGTTTCAATAGAGAGAGAGAAAGAGAGCTACAGACTATGAATCCATGATCTCGTCGTCCAGGAAAATGCTCAAATTTAAGCACAGAACAATGGTCCCACTCCCATCTCTGTTCCAAGCAGTGTATAAATGTACGTACTTATTCTGCTACGTTAATCTTTCTTTTCTTTTTCATAATCAATCTCAATTGTTAATATTAGCTTAAGATAAGCTAGAGAGAAGCATATATTTCCTATGTTTATAGATTTTGGTCCTTTTGAAATTTGACGAGAGTGAAACAGTGGAGCCTATGCGTGAGAGAGCAAAAGAGAGAAGCGAAGTGATTCGCTGGTTAGAGGAAAGCCACACATACGTATATTAGTAGTAAGAGAGCAGCAGGAGATCAGAGAAAGGGGAAAGAGAGAAACGAGGGAGAGACGTAGTTAAAGTCAAGACGAAGAAAAATGTAGGAGACAAGGAGAGGTGAGTTGCTGACGCGTGTACAGTGCCAAGGATCGGCCTTTTTGACCTCCTGTTCTCTCTTTCCTTCTCGCTGTGTCCCGATCTGCTGAAGCTACTCAGCTCAGCTGAGTGCTGTCAATCACTTCGGCTCTCTCCAGCGCCATGGATCCCATTCCAACCCCATTCGGCTACTACTACGAAGCCCTTTGGGCGCTTTGGGTCTTGGGGCATGGCCTTTACGGTTGGTCGTTTGTTACGTTCTTAAGCTCTATTTTAACGTTATTATTACTTGGCTATAGTCAGCAACTAATTTAATTTTTGGGTGCCCCTAACTGCACTTCATATATGTGTTATACGGACACACACACACTATGGTCGAACTTATGATTGTCAACAGTATTATTTCAAATGATCAAAGTGTATATATATAATTGTATAGTTTATAAATCAAGTCAATAATTGAAGAATTGGTTTGGCTAGATAGGCAAATATGAAGTACTATACTATACTACCATCTGAAAGGTGGACCCCTCTTGATCCACGTCCATTAGTAAGAATTTCAACGTGAATGTGAAGGTAGCGCATGTGATCACAAAGAATTGACAATGTACGTGAAGCCGAACAAGAAAGGGCCATGGGAAATTTGTACTACATCCCTGCCTCCGCACCTTTCCATTTAATGCTCTGCAGCAGTGAAATTCGCGTCCTCCCCTGAGCTTGGCTCTTTGTTACGCCAAATATCTTCGCGTGACTAAGAGTCCAAGAATTCAAATTGTTACTCTCTTATTTACCTTTTTGTCTACACTCTAGCTCTTACAAACTTATGATGTGGCCAAAAACCTATAGATATTCAGATTTCAGATTCCTGTCATTGACTATGTTGCAGAATTTGACTCCAAATTCTGCACTATATATGACTCTCTCAACTCGAACCGTTGTCTCTAATACTTCACCTCAGTAGCCCTTTTGAAAACTATTTACAGATTAATTAATAATCATTCGTGTTGTGTAATAAATAATTATTTTTAAATAATGTAATTATATGCCATAATTAAATAATGAAAGATATATATTGATAAGTAACAACATTTTTATGCAATTCATTCTCTAAGCAAGCATGCACTAAGACCTCAAAGATCAATTGGAGACAAGAAATGAACAGAAGCAGATTGAGATAAAGATGCGGTCAGACTCACCCTCAGATCTGAGAGCTTGCTTTTCAAGTAGCAGAACGTTCCATGCATGCATGCATATATAAAAATACGTAATACTTTTCACATACTATACAGTAATCTTTGCTACTGTATTTATACTTGGTAATTGAGGGTTTTCTTATAAAAATCAATTTCAAACAAGAAGAAGGAAGACGTGCACGAATGTACCGTAATTTTAGGCAGCCAAGTCAGCAGGTGCTGCAGGAGCTAGCTAGCCAAGGGCCTGTCCTCTAATACAGCAGGGTGACGTGTCAATGATGAAGTGAATGATTAGGTCTCATCATGACAACTGCATCAGGATTCAGGTTTTGAAAGACTTTCTTGTGAGCTTGGAGGAAGATATGGGCTTTTGTGAGTTTGTCTTGACAAATATGGGAAAAGCAAAAGATTCGAGAGTCCAGGCTGAAAATACATCCCCCTTAGCTGGATATCATTCCCTTGCCTTTGAATGGATGTAGAAGTTAAACAAAGAAAGATGATACTAGAAAATTTGACATTTGAGAGAGGGAGACAAAAGCTATTCGCGGCGATATAGCATCAAAAGATAAGAGTCCCCTCACCTCCCCTCCCCTCCCCTCCCGCCCTTATTTCTCTTTCTTTATTATTATTATTATTATTATTACCATTTCTTTGCCTTTTGTTTCTGTTATATTATGTAATCTCCTAGGGCTCAATAAAAAAAAAAAAACTTTTTTCTGACACTTTTTTATTTCCTTTTATCACTTTTGTAGGCACATCTTTCCTTTATTGAATATATAGTTTTTTTAATCCAAATCACAATCTTTTTTATTCATGAGACCAATTGTCCTTAGCTAATCGGAATGGGTCGATATCATCGATGGTGGGTGGAGACAATTTGAGATTTCGAGTTCATTGTAACCAATTCTTGATCATAATATGTCCTAAATTTTCATGCACGTAAATTGTAAAATTCATGGAAATCAATGTATAGTATTTCGTAAAAATTAAACCAGATCCTTATACATGATATCAGAGTTAACTGTTACATACGTGTGATTGGGCTATGACTTGTCTTACATCCATGCATGATGTTACATCTTTTATATATAATAAAATTAGGGTTTATATTTAATGTGTTCCTATTTTATAAATTTATATATTATCAGTAAATTAAATTATGATATATTATTAAAAATTTTTGCAAATAAATATAACTAATTTTTCTTTTAATGAAGTAGCATCTTATTCATTTTAGTGCATGAAATATAAAATAATAAAATTAACATGGTAGGCCTAATTGATTAAAATAAAGATTACAAAATTTAAAAAAATTGAGAACGATTAATAATTATCTTTAAAATATGAGAAATTATCTCAAAAAATTTTAGAACCTACAATAATTTTCTACAATTATATTTCTGAAAAGTTTTGAAAATAATATTTATTTTCAATACTGTTGAACTATGAACAACATTCTTTACTAATACTAATGAATTAAAGATAGTTCTCTCATTCTAAAAAATTTATTTTTTTTATAGTGAGGGAATATTCTCAAAAGTTTGTAAAGATATCCTCTTAATTCTGATATAAAATTGTTAGGCTTGGAGTGGTGGCTTTGTGTTTGTTTTGAAATACTTAAATCCAATCATGGCATGCAATTAGGGTGCAAAATCTTAGAGCAAAATTAGCGCAACTATCATTGTAAAAGGGTCCACTTTATATAT
>JBBYHM010000018.1:11597017-11613779 GCA_038381775.1 Adansonia rubrostipa | reverse complement strand
TAATTATATAATTATATAATTGTTAATTATCTTTGTCGATGTCTATAGACACCACATAAATAAAACCATTTTATTCCCTTTCATTGAAATTTGAAAAAGCTCTGCTTGCGATCAAAACATGTAATCCTTTCAATTCTTTTCCCTTTTTTGGGGGTTTAATTTTCTTTGAAAGCAAAACTTTATAGGACTAAGATCAAGCAGTGGCTATCAACCGGTGAAAACATCAAACAAAGTAAGGTAAGCTATTCACACGGTAAGACAGTTCAATAATTGAAATAAAATTCAAGCATTGAAAGGGCATTGCATAGGTTTTGATTTAGAAGCATGAAATTCAGCAAAAATTAAAGGGACAAGATATGACTCGTTGGGATTTTACTCCATCAACCTTAGAAAATTTTGGCTTGATTTTATTGTGATTGAGTTCACTTGAAAAGGCATTATTCCTCAAAGAAATAAATGTGCATTGTTAAATTGGAAGATTAATGCCATCATTCCTAAAAATTAGTACCAAATAAGTTTATTGTTTAAATTTAATATTATTTTTTCTTTTATTTACAAGTTACGATCATCAAATTTAGAAGAATATTAAAGGCAAAAACCTAAGTAATGGTTGATCTTTCGTTTAACTTTTTTTTCTTTTAATTGGAAAAGAATGATTCAAATCTAAATAATTTTAAAAAAATATTTATTATTAAATCAAATATTTGAGAGTAATCTCTTCTTTGAAATGAATATTCTTTACGATAAAAATTGCGTGAAGTATAAGAATTTTGCAGCTTGAAGCCGTTGATGTGTTCAAATTACAACAAATTCATGGATTCATACTCATCATCATGACACCTTTATTAGGCATAAAATGTTTACAAAAAGAAAAAAAATGTAATATTTAGTAGTGACTTATTCATGGAATCCTGGTGAGTGGGTGCTTTGTCATGCTTCTTTTTGCACTATACAAGCACAGAAATAGACGTGAGACCAGCGTATTTTTCTGATTCTTTGCCGTTGAAATCTAGCTAGGCTGGCTTTAGCTTTGATTTTTTATTCTTTCGCATCCAACTTACAAAACAATGACGCCATCATCATCTTCATCGTTTGCAATTCCAAAAGAAAAAAAAAATCATTTAACATTACAGAAAGGAGGCTACTTAAAAGGCCGAGCAACATATTGGATTAAATTTATATATAAGATTTAGTGATTTAGGTTGATTAAGTTTGGTATGAATCAATGTTCATCAAATAAAAATATTTTTATTTAAATTTAATTATAAAATATATAAATATAAATATAAATTTAATATTTTAATATTTTTTAAAATTATAAAATAAGCTGATAGACTAATTTAATCTATAAACAGATTTAGTACCCATCAAACTCAAACAAAACAATTAATAATTAAATGTTGTGTATATATATATATATATATATTAAAAGGTGGATCTCTAAAGATATTAGTTAAAAATTATTTAATTTTATAAAATTATAATATATTTTTATTGAATTAAAAAGTAATTTAATAATTATATTTTTTTTATGAATATCACCTTAATCTAAGTAGACAATAATTAATATTTTTTATATTTAAATCACAGTAGTATAAACAATTGTCTCTTCTTTTCTACGGTATCATTACTCAAAAGAAAGTATACATAAAACTTCATCCCAACTTTAGAAAACTGGCTTCGAAGATGGATTTGGACGACTTTGGTCTTTTTCTTTCCACAAATTGGTCTGCTAAAAGTAATTTAAAATAAAAATTAAAACAAGCATTGAAAAATAATATTATTATTTTTCTTGACTTTAAGGACCATAATAGTTAATAAATAAATAGCACTATCAACTTATCTTATGCTTCATGTATATCTAGTTAGTTGGTGAAGCTAAAGTCTATTGAGTATTGACCTATTTTTATATGATAATTATCTGTTTTAAAAAGAAAATTATAAAGCTAAGAAACTTAGAGATTGCAATATTTTTCGATGTTTTGAAGATATAAACTCAAATGTACTGCTAAATAGATATGTTTATTTGATCAGTTTGATTAAAATAGTAGCAATAGTTATTAATTGAATTAATCAATTTATCATTGTTTTTACAGTTAATTGAATTAAATTATACAAAAGTAAGTGTTAATGAACCGGAAATATTTTGATTAATTTTTAAAATAATTATAATTATTTAGTAAATATTTAAATGTTAAATATAAATAAAAATACATCCATAATAAATCAAAAACTTTAATAATACAAAACCTAAAATATCTAATAAATAATAAAAATAAGGTTTTCCTATATATTTCAAATAGTTTGATTGTTTTTTAATTTCAAATCGAAATAATAAATGATAACAAAATTTTTAAAAATTTTATATCAATAATGACTCAAAAATTTTATTAATTTATTAATTAATTAAAATTAATTTAATTCTAATCAATTAATTCAATTTTAACTAAATGATTACCTTATTTTCTCATACTATATTGCATCATATTTAAAAATGATACGTCCGTATAGTAGTAAAAAATAATCACGTGCGTGCGTAACTGGAGGAAGTGTGAAACGTGGCACTAAACGGGAAACAGCTGTCGGCCAACCGATGGGTAATAGAATCGTTGTCCACACTCCACAGATTGACTCGTTGACGCTTTGGTAAGTCTTGTTTTAGTTTATCGAGATTAGTACTAGTGGTAAAATAAATTTTTATGAAAAAAATTAAATGTATTTTAAAGAAAAATAATTATAAATATTTAAATAATAATAAAAATATTTGAGTAAAAAAAGTTTTGATATAATTTCCCTTCTACTTTAATAAGTTTTCACACCAAAAAAGAGCGATATTCATGCACCATATAAAAATAATTGATCCCAAATCTGCCCCTCATCGATTAAAAAGAAATATATATATATATATATATTATGCTTAGATCGAAGAACTTTGATTTTCGGGAATTGGGTCCCCACATACAATTCCGTTGCCTTTGGTGCGCTTCTTAGTCTTCGTCTTATTATTTTGATTTTTTTTATTTTTTAAATTGTCATGTTCGATATTTGATTGACATGAAATATAAATATAATAATATAATATTTTAAAATATAAAAAATATAAAATTAAATTAAATTAAATATATATTTACATGTAAAACTTAATTAATCGTCCAAAATCTAAATGACAGAAGTATTTTTCACACTATGATATTGATACCTTGACGTGGAGCATTTCATTTATAGGCTTGTTTTTGAGCCCACAGTTCATAGTTTTTACAACTCTAAACCCAATTATTATATATTTTAACCTTTTTTTGTTGTTTGCTTATCTCATAAATTCTATCGTGTTAATTTATCATTTAAATTCGAACTCAGTATCCCCAAAATAATATACTTATTCCTAAGTTCTAACTATAGAGGTGTTCCACTGAGACTTTATTTATTAATTGTTAATGGAATCAAAACTTTTATGAATTTATATTTGCATGTTGCGTTCATATTAAACTAAATAATATGTTAATTTAATGTACTATTGTTTTTATTTATGATTAAATATGTACAGAAAATATTAATAATTTTAAAAATCAATATTAACATCTTTTAATATGCTTTGATTGTGCCACTGTAAGTGCTAACAAAGATAAATCTTTCATTTACAAATCAAATAGCTTCAAAAAGTGAAACAAAAGATTTTTAATACAAATAAATTGTAAATGATAAAATTCAAACTCTAAATATAATAAATATTATTACAGTTATATAAATTAATTAAAATAAATTTTAATTTCAAAATTAATTTTTTTCTTCTTATAAAATGCATGATTTAATGAAATTCAATTGTTGAAAATTTTGTCAACAAGTATGTAATCAAAGCACCAGATCATTACCACCAGGACTGGATTTAATTTCTGGCGACTTCAAATATAAATAAATAATAAAGAAGTGAGATTTTTTTTTTTTGCATAAAAAAGATATCGTTATCTGAAAATAAAAAAAAATGATTTCGATGTTAAAATTTGACTCTTTAATCTATTGAGTGCTATTTTATAGATTAAAAAAAATTAAAAATTATATCGATTAGATTTTTAATTTTCAACTTAAATTATTGGATTGATTGAATTCATTTTAAATGAGATTTAAAACATTTAGAAAATGATTTTAACGTTAATAAATACTAAACATAATAAATAATTAATAAAAATATATATTTCATTCAATCATATAATCTTTGATATAAAATTAACAGATTAAATATTCAAATCTTATAAATTTTAAAAAATAAAATACAAATATTAAACTAATTTTTTATTGATTTTTCACTTTTCCACTTAATGAATTGTTTAATATAATATATAGGATCAATTAAAGCACTAATTTTTAATCTAATCACTTCAATACATTGATTCAATCCGATTTTAGGAATACCGATTATTACTATTAAAAAAACATTACATAAATTATGTGAACTAAGCCGGGGTCCACTAACTTTGTTGACAGTTGCAATTGCCTTTGCGGAGGATCAACACGTGACTTCAAGTATCTCTGCATTTGCTGCTATTTATAAACACTAGCCCTGCGCCACTCTGCTCCACGCTATTTCCTATCTTCTTCTGCGTCTGTTTTTGTCTGTGTGAGTTTCTGTCTTTGAACGAAGTAAAAGAAAATTCGAAATTAGAGGAAATTTAGAGAAGTTTGAAAAGCAATGAAGACAAATCTTTTCGGGTTGATCACCTTTCTGCTCTTTGCTTTTCTCCTTTGCTCCTACTCAACATCTGCTCGTCGTCCCCTGCAACAAAAGAGAGGTTCATTATTTGACTCAAAAAACCACCCTTTCGACCCCCTCTTTTTTAAGCTTCTTTTTATCTTTTCTCCTTCATAAGGTTTTCGGTCTAAATGATGTGTCAAATTTTGTAAGCAGGTGAAAAGGATGAGTTTAAAGGTAAGGAGAAGGAGATCATGCAACCTGGTTTATTGACAGATGCAAATGAAGATTTCTCAAATGTAAGGATAATTCCTTCTCTGTATCTCTGTTGTTCTTTCATATGGGCAATTTTAATTTTTTGTACTAATTTTTTACTTTTGGGGTGTGGGTTTTTTTTTAAAAAATTTTTGGTGAAGTTGATGGGATCAGAAGAGTGCTTTGAGAAAGATAAAGAATGTGTGGAGAGAAGGATGATAGCAGAAGCTCATCTGGATTACATCTACACTCAACATCATAAGCCTTAGAAACAATTAATCCGTACAAATTACAAAGGAATAATAATATACTAAATATGTACTTTTTTTAAAAAAATTTTAAATGGTCAATGAAGGGAAAAATTGTGTGTAGTTATCAAAGTTGTATGTATGCGAGTATAGTAGTATAACCCGCAAGGCCCCAACCAAAGGCCAAAATCACAAAAAAGAATGTAACTACTACTATTTCTTATATAGAAATATAATACCATAGTTAATAATAAAATATTTCATGCTTCGGTTTGAGCAAGTTTACTTGTTTGAAGTTATGGGAATTGGGATAAAAAAAATAGAAAGGGCAACAATATAGTTGTTCATTGGAAACAGATCCTGCTTTGAAGTAAGATCAAAGGCTAAGTTTTTCTTCTTCTTCTTATTTGGAGCGTGCAAGTTTTGTTGAATATTTAGCAAAAACGAACAGATTTTTTCTAGTGTGAACGGACTTTTGCTGCTAATTGATGGTATAAAAGAAAGGAAGATGAGAAGACATTGGTCATCCTTAAAACACAAAAAGCATCCCGACGAATTGCAATAAAAATCGAGAGTTTTGAGATGGGAGATGTTGAGGTTTCATGACCTAATAAGTTCAGTATAGGAGCACTGATTTAAATAATTATTTTGATTGTTTAACAATGAAAAATAAAACTAAAATCATAGCATCAAGATGTTGCCGCTATTAAATACCAGACGAAGGGGTATCCAGTCAAACTTTTGCGAATTGGTCCAATAAGCTTTTTTTCTCCCCCAAAAAAAGCCCATAAAAAGTGAAGCTTTGCTCTTTTTCTTGATTCCTTTCCTTTACCAAGAGCTTGGCTTACTACAGCAAAGTTTCGTTTTTACATGCGAGTAAGGGGTAATTTTCTCTAAAGAAAATTTGTCAAGAACGAGAAAGAGAGGAAATAATATAAAAGGAGAAAAAAAAATTTCCATAATAGTATCGATAGTTTTTTCATATAAGGATATCACCTTAACGAAGAGTTGTTTATGCATCTGACTAGAAAAAATTTACATACCCAGAAACCGATTCATTGAATCCAAAAAATTTCCATTTTATTATTCAAAATATATTAAAATATTAATAAAACAATAAACAAACAAAAATTTCAAGCTCTTTCTTGCATTTTTTCTATTGAAGGCTTCATTACATTGAATAATGATTAACGGGCTCTTGGCCAATTGCCAATTTTGAAGCTGAATATCGAAATGGCCTGAACCTTAGTGTCTTCTCCATTATAAACTTAAAATCCGCTGAAACTAAAATAAATAAGGCAACATATTAAACGCATTACTTGAAGAAAAATAAGGCAACAACTATCTGGTATTTATATGTACTTCTTCTATCAGCCTAAGTCCTTCGAAAAGATTAAAAAACAAAGGGAACAATGAAGGCAAGAACACTAGGTAGACACTCTCAGCACTTTTCTCAAGCACCACAAAATTTGCATACAAGGGCCTTTAGACATCTAAGATATGGAAAAGTAAACCTGGATTTCGTTCATCAGGTTCTACTAATGGCGCAGTGAGTGATGGCTTCGACTTTTTCACCTTAAAGCTTTATTCTTCGATTTCCTAACAAGAAGTGAGACTGCCAATCAGGTGACAAAACATTGGGAGAATGCATGCACATAGAGCAGAAACAACTAATTCAAATGCATGGTTAATATATTCGAAACAAAGTAGCTTACCATTTTAATACCACCAGCCAGCCCCAAGTCCTGAACCGAACTTTCTGACATACAATTTGCATGTACAATGGGCCCGTTGGCTGCACCATCATCAGTAGTTCCTACCCCATCATCCTTTGGTGGGATAGTCAAGTACACTGCACCAATAAACATCCATTCGCCTCTGTCCGGACTGAAATAATCTTCAAATAGTTCACCACATAAGATGCATGCACATTGATTTTCATCTGCAGGAACCATAAAACCAGCCTTTTCTGTTGTCTTTTCCAACTTGTTCACAGAACCAGTGGATTCAAATACCAATTGCCCAGGCTTTCCAGCAATCCAATCATCTGACCTTGCATACCATCCCCTCACTGCCCTATCAAAGCCCCTTGATTCTGTCTTTTTCATGGCATGCCAATCTAAGTGTCTATCAAGCCGTTCCTGAAGCTTAAGTCGAAGACCACATAAGCTGCAACAATGCGGAAGATCATCCAACAATCCACTGATCACAGATGGACAAAATTTTCTAATTACATCTGGCCTGAGTTCTAATCCTATGAAGTTTTCTACATCCATTGAGGTGGACTGATGCGAGGCAACTGAATTTGTAGCAGGTTCAGCAAATGACACCTCATCCATGGTGGAGGAACGAGAAGCATCCGATGAACTTGGAATGTCTGAGCTCTTCTCCAGGGACACAGTTGGCTTTTCAATTCCCAGGCTCTTCCTCTGCATTTGGGTAGGCATCTGAAGAGATGGAACAGAAGCAGAAGCATCTGATGAACTCGGAATCTCTGAGCTCTTGTTCAGTGACTCAGTTGACTTCTCAATTCCCGGGCTCTTCTTCTGCATTTGGGTACACATCTGAAGAGATGGGAGAGATACAGCATCCTCCTTCGATGCAGATATCAAACCTTTTGTAACTAATGAGCTCAAAAGGTTGGATATTGGATTTGAAGCCTTGCTTTCTGCATCTGAAGTCTGTGACTGAGTATCACTAACGAAAGTTAAAGTTGGTAGCCCAGAAGCCAGTGGTGGCTGTTCTACTTTTCCCTGAGGACTATTTGAAGTAGCTGTTATTGCACCACAGGATGCAGAAGCTGATGAAATTGAAGTATCAACCATCAAGCCTGAGGTTATAAAAACAGCAGGAGGCCCATTTGGAAGTGCAGGCCTTGATGGCATTTGCCCGACATCTTGAGAATTCTTATTTGGAAGGCTGCCAGTAAATGAATTGTTGGAGAGGATTCCACTCTTCATTACAGCGGCCAATAGACTACTTGTACTTGACTGTTCGGAAGCTTCAAATGCATATGGATTTATATGCCCTGATGCATTACCCAGTGTTGAGGCCGCTCCTAGTTTGGAGATCTGAGACAGAAGAGGCATCTGAATCTGACCAGAAGGTTCAGCCTGCATAGAGTCTGGTTGTGGTGGCTGTGAAAAGCGACAATGACGGCTAGGTTGAAAAGAAGAAATCAAAGCAGATGAAGTCTGAGGAGAGTGTTTATGAGACCCAACATCCAACTTTCCTGAAAAATGGGATGGTTTTGGATCAGTCTGCGGCAAGGAATTAGCTTGTTGATAGTCTTGCTCAGCCAATTTTTGTAGCTGTTGATGGGGATGGCATGCAGAAAATGAAGGCAAATGCTGGCGCATAGGAGACTGTTCAGCTGGTGATGCAGCTCCCAGGGACTGAAAATGCTGCTCTCCTGAATTACCCGTGTATCCTGAGGGTCCCAAATGGGATGAACCCATTTGCGGCTGCATCCCTACCCTTGCCAGGGAAGAACTTGCACCAGTAGGCAACCCAACAATAGTAGCAGAATAACTCTCCAAATGGCTTGAACTATGAGTGAGCAATCCATCTGTTTTATGTGACTCCTGCAATGGCCATGCAGTTGAAATCCATTGCCCAAAAGAAGGTTTGTCCTTCTGCTCAGTAGAGAATGAATCGACAGAAGTTTCTCTATCAAACCTTGACTCCACATCATGAACACTTTGTGCTTTGCGAAGCTGACTTCCAAATTCCTGCCATTAAAAATGTAACCACGGTAATTATAAATACTCCAGAAAATAAATTCCTAAAGAAATGAAAGAAAACTAGAAAAAAATAGGGAAACAATAAAAAACCATAACATCTCTCTTCTATTTAACACAGCTTTTGATATGCATGACATTTACATTTTCATATGCATATTGATGACTGCAATTAATCTTAAGTTTTATACCATAAACAAGCCATATAAGGTATCAAAACTACAGAGTAATATGAACATACATAACTGTTTCCAGCAAAGTAAATTTAGTCATACAATTTACCTTTCAAGTTGAGAAAATAGATTTCTCAAAACATATTCAGTAAAATTAAGTGATTCATATCAAAGCCTTGTTCTTGCAAGCTTACCATTCCTTCTGAAACATGAGGAGTCCAATGATCTTTCCTCAAGTCATCAGAGATAGTGGCTGCATCATGTTCAGACAACCTAGAGTGCATCTCCCACAGAAACTCTTCTTCCTCAGAGTTTTTCCAGCTGCTAGACAACCCACTACTGCTTCTACCAGCAATGTTCTGTGCTGCCTGTAAACGAGGATCAGCATTCACAGATTTGGATACTGAGTAATTTTGAGATCCACGCTTACTATTGAAACCATTCCTCTGGCGGGAAATCGTCTCATTAACCCTGCTTGTAGCTCCATACCAGGGCCCATCATGCCCTCGATCAGCAACATTCCCACGGGTTCTTCCTACTTCCATGCCAGGAGTCTGTAAAAGATCAGAACCATAGTCATAATCAGCATTAGCACCAGTTCTCTTCTCACAAACAGGCTCATTGAACACATCCCTATGAGAATGCTAAATGCTTTGATTATTTTAAAATATCAGCAGAAAGGGATTAAACAGATTTTAACAAATTTTAAAACACTTCACATACATTCGTTTCAACAGAAAGATCTTCATATGGCAGTCCGGCTATGATGCGTGCTCTATCCGGCCTCTCAGAATCCTCCTTTGAGTTGGCTAAAGTCCCAGTTGTATTATTGACCATCCCTTTTCCCTTCATCAGGTAAATCAATAGAAAACCCCTTATAATACAAGCATTAAAAGCCGAATTTATCGCTTTGCACGGAGAGAAATTAATGAACTTGACGAGTGATGACTATGAGAAGGAAGAAAAAACTTGGCAAGGGTGGCATTGGTACAGATGAACCCGTGAAGAAGTAGAAAGGAATGATATAGAGGGACTCTTTAAAACTTTGGGTATGAATCTTTAAAGGTGGAAGGTTAAGAATAAAAAGGTGGAGGAAAAGCATTAAAAATGCTTGCTTAATAAACATGAGCAGACCTCCAACCTCCACAACTGCTTCAGAAATATCCTGATAAAGCAGAATGGATAACATACCACAGAAAAAGAGGATTATGGAATTTACCCTGTTTGACTGTTGAAATCGCTGCTTCTCTAGATACTTTGGATTTACATGAATGCTATGTGGTGGACACTGTGATAATGGATCCGGTCTAGATGTTGTGGTTCCTGAAGATGAACCATTTACCAAAGGAGTGAAACCAAGTTCCTTTTCAATCACCTGGAGAGACTGATGAGGGAATACCCCTTTCCATGTTCCAAAAAGATGTCTCATACTCTGATGCAAAGGGGGATCGACTTGGCTATATGCTTTGCAGAACACCTAAAACCAGCAGTCAAAATAGAAAGGACTTTTACACTTGCAACATGGGTATCAACCGCATTCTAGACAAACACAGAAGTAACACAAAAAGAACTTTTCAGCATTTCGAAGAGTTTGAGTCTCTGAGCACATAATAAAGATTGATATCTTTGTTAAAGGATATGATCTTTTTCATAGTCTTCTGCAGTTACTCAGACAACAAACATAAGCATATTACAAGACATTTTCTCAGATGCCACATTGAGCAACAACGGACCCAAAGAAAAAAGAATGAAATCCGAACCTCAGGTAATCTGGCAGCAAAACATTTAATGTAGTCTCTCCCAATATTCTTTACAATACTGTCTAAAAGATAGAGTGATGGCAACTTTTGGTCACTAGGAACCTGCAAAGTCATTTTTTTTAATCAGCTATCAAATCACAAAAGCAACCTTCATTGGACTGATTCTTCTTCAAAAGTACTAATAACATTCATAATACCAGCAACACTGTAATGAAGAGAAAGACAGTTAAGGGAGGAATGACAACTGCAAATAGAAAAATAGATTGAACCAAAGCTTTCATTTTCTTCATAAAGAAGAAAAAAATAAAAGTAAAAAGTTTCACTAGTGAAGATTTTTGATCAGTAAACAAAGTTTTGGAATGCATTCCTGCTATCAAAAGCCAGCCTTTTACCTTCATCAGCTTAAGTGTCTAATTTCATTTCCCTAAAATCTGACCTTGCCATATCTGTTTATGATTTATTCTTCTTCCCCTGTTTTTCTTGACTTTCTATCAGTTTGCAGCCTTAATAAATAGCTCCATTGCAAAGTAAGCATTCTTTCAGAACCAAGTAGTTTGCATATGAGGCACCTTTATAAAGTTAGTAGACTTGGCAAGCAAATTTTTACCAATTGCAATGGAAAACCCAAAAGGGGAGGAAGCACAGGGAGCTCAACTTAAGCACTTACAATGGCCTTAGCATTTCTAGTTCTATGTACTCATATCAAAAACCAAATGTAATTCGAGTAATAGAACAAAAGATTGCTAGCAAGAGATGATAACATGTAAGTTGGAAAGTGCCATACGCACTTAAGAAAGGAAATGGTGACAAACAAAGAGGATATTGCTGTGAAAAAAACCCAACTGCAAGGGTAAAATAGCTTTATCAGATTCCAAACCGAATACAATTCATGAATTATATAGCTTCCGATATATGTGTTCTCTTTATATCCCATTTCAACACATGCCTGTAAAGTTTACAATCTCTAGAATCCAGTGACCAGCTGTTTACAAAATTTTGGGGCGATTAGAAACATTAGATCCATGAAAAATTAGCGGAGACATCCAAGAGATGAATATATTTGCAGGTAAAATTGGCCTTAGATCGAAATTGCATAGACTACGCAATCACATCACATCATTACCGTCTCTCTTGCTGCATTTGTCAAAAATAAAAAACAACGCTTGATAAACATTATTGTACTCTCATCACCTGTTACTATAATATAAAAATTGAACTCGAAATAACTGTGCAAAACATTTTAACAAACCCAGATCGAGAAACACAATGATGAAACCAAAAGTAAAAGGAATCCATTAATCCCAACTTTTTACGCTTACAATCCAAATTATCTTTTCCTCTTTTTTCCTTTCCATAGTATTGAAGCAAAAACTTCTAATTTAGTTCGCTGTACAATTCAATTTCAAACAAAAAGGAAAAGCTTTAACGCATAAGGCACAGCTAAAACTGAGTTCACCTCAAGAATGTTGGCGCAGACAGTAGCAGCAATGACCCTGGCAGCATGAAGATTCTCGCCAGCGATTATTGTCAAGTTAGTTATAATTGGTTTGGAGTTAAAAGTCAGCTCAGCCAACACCGTCTTGTACTGGCTAACTAATTCTTGCTGCTGCTGTTGTTGACGCTGATGTGACACTGGTCGTGGCTCGTAAGCTCGACCGCCGCCACGCCTCAAGTCATTGGTCTCGGAATCACTGGACCGGAATCTTAAAGCAGAGACAGAACCAACTGGGTTCGTACGTTGAGGAAAAGGCCGGACGTTGGGATTCGGAGCCAGGTCTTCGGTTAACCGTGGTTTTTTCAAACCAGGTTCCCTCGATCTATCAAATGATCTACGCGGATTCTCCATATAACTAAATCGAAAACACTAAATGCCTAAATCGATAACCACTCTTGTTTTCATTTACAATGACATTAGCAAATCCAAAAATACCACAAGGAAAATACAAAGACTTAAAAAACCTAAATAGAAAATATAAAAAAAAAAAATCCAAAACCCTATACAAGGAGGGAAAAAATAAAACCCGAAGGCTAATCATATACAACAAAAAGGAAAGATTTATAATCCTAATTTTCTAAAGATAAAGGATCTGAGAATTTTGATAAAATAAATGAGAGAGAGAATTAGGGATCGTTCGGATTAGGCAGGGGGATTTATGAGAACGAAGCGACCAACGAAGGATAAGGGGTTAATTGTAAATTTGGAGATTGTGGAGGTAAAAAGGATAGTTAACAAGGTGAGTTGGTGTTTAAATTTTCATCATGATTTATAAATTTGAATGGTTTTAAATTATTATTTATTAATAAATAAATATTTTTATTTAAATTTAATTATAAAAATATATAAATATTAATTTAAAATATATTTTATTATTTTTTAAATAGTTAAAGTAATTGTTAAGCTTATTTAAGCTAAATCCGAATTAAATTTATATAAAAAATTTAAATAAATCTTTTAATAGCTTATCTTTAGGGTATTGTGAAGAATAAATAAGAAAAGTCCAGACGGCCCAAGTAGTTGTCTACATCCCAAAAGAAACCTAACAAATAAGTGTAAAATAGATTTGACTATATATATAATATTTTTTATTTTTTATTTTAGAAGTGTAAATAAAAATATAATATAAATTATGAAATATATTAAAATTTTAAAAATTAAATAAGATATGTGGATAAAATATATATTATTAATCATGTATAAATATATTGTATTATGTTTATGCAATGAATTTTTTTTAAACCCATGCCAACTAATTTTTTTTAAATTATATTAATATTTTTTTCATTTTACTTTTTATCTATTTAAGAATGAAAAAGGTAATATATCAAAAAAAATATGAAATATATTTTTAATTATTTTTAAAATAATAATATCACAATAATAAATGTATTTTCACAAACGCCAAGAATTATTTCAATAATCATAAAGCATCCGAAAAATACATCAATTAATAATAAATTTCTTCCCAAAAGAAAATCTTAATTAAAAATTAAAGGTTTTGGGCCTAAATCCAACAACAAAGCCCTAGACAAAACCCTAACTTCAACGACCTAATTGTGAGAAAAACCCTAGCTTCTCCATAGGCAGCAGCACCATGTCTCTTGCTTCCGCTTCTTCCATTCTCTATTTATTTAGAATTTTATTACCAAGTCGAAGTTTTTTTTTTTTCTTCTCCCAATAAATTTGTTGTCTTTATATTGTTGCAGGCAATCATGATGAAAATTAAAACCCCCAAGAAAGGCAGGGTCAAAAGGGACTTAAAAAAACGAGCTCCAAAGCTCGTAAGTTTTTACGAAATTCTTCGAAATTATTTAATGAACATTTATGCTTAAAGAGATGGTTTATATATATATATATATATATTATTGATATTGTGTATGGCAGGTGGAAACAGGGAAGAAAACTTTAATACTACAAGGTACAAAGACAAGCGGCACATTGAATGCGGTATTGAGTGAAATTTACCATTTGAAGAAAGGTGGAGCTGTGAGGTTTGCAAGAAAAAATGATAATATAAGACCATTTGAAAGTGGGGGTGAAACTTCTTTGGAGTTCTTTTCTCTCAAAACTGATTGCAGCATTTTTGTTGTGAGTAATAAAACCTGCACCTTCACTTTTTCGCCTTTCTTTTTCCTGTTGATTTCTACTGTTTTTTTGTCTTTTCAAGTTGGCATTGTTATAAATTTTATTATGTTACTGTTGGCTTGTGAAATGTTGAATTTGGCTCCTATTAAAGAAAGTAATTTGTCGACTTTGCATTCTAGTTTGTAGCACTTTATAGTTTATCATCTTGATTTTACCTGGTTCAGGCTGTTTGAGAATATATTTTGGTCCGTCCATGTTTTTGTTGGTTGTATTCTTTGGGATAGCCCTTGGTTTGATGGATGTTTGATTAGTTTTAAACGTGCTTTGTATAGCAAATTTTAAAGTTTCCCACTTACATTAGATGCTAGCAGTTTAGTCATCGTCTTTGTGGTTATGTGCCTGTTGCAGTATGGTTCGCACTCAAAAAAGTGCCCTGACAATCTCGTTATTGGGCGGATGTACGATCACCATATTTATGATCTTGTAGAGGTTGGAGTTGAAAATTTTAAATCCATTGAATCATTCGCTTATGACAAGAAGCTAGCTCCACGGGTGGGATCAAAGCCTTTCATTGCTTTTGTTGGAGAAGGATTTGAGAATGTAGATGAGCTGAAACATTTGAAGGAAGTTCTGCTTGATCTTTTGCGAGGAGAGGTTTGTCCGCGGCTTTCTGCACTTTCTTTCCTATTTAGATAGAATATCTAGACAGATGTCTCTAATTAACGCAGGTTGTGGAGAATATAAATCTTGCTGAGTTGGACCGCGCTTATGTATGTACAGCAATATCTTCAAATAAGGTATAACGCATTGTGCCATGTGGCTGAAAAAGTCTGGCACTGTAGTTCCAAGGATGGAACTGGTAGAAGTAGGCCCCTCCATGGATTTGGTGGTCCGGCGTCATCACCTTCCAAATGAAGGCTTGAGGAAAGAAGCTATGAAAACAGCTAAAGATCAACCCAAGAAGAAGGCATGGAGAATGCACCCCGAAACTCTACTATGGTTAGCAGCTAGTTCGTAATGAACCCTGTTTTTTTTGGTTGCTTCACAGGTAAAAAATGTTAGCTCTGATGCAGTACAAGGGACAGTTGGGAAGATCTACGTTCCTGATAGAAGGTAAGACAGAAATAATGGTTTTTAAAGCCTAAAATTGTCAATCTTACACGTCCCCTCCCCCCCCCCCACCTTCCTTTCCCAGTTTTTTGCCATTTTCATTTGTACGATACTTGTTGCTTACAGATTGGAGATATGGCTTTACCTAACAGAGCCAAAGGTGTAAAGAGAGAGTGCCGTGAAACTAAGAAGAGAGAGGCTAATGAGCGTGCCTCAAAAAAACAGAAGAATCTGCGTAGCCTTAACTTTAGTTTTACGAAGGGAAATCAAATGGAAACGGATGAAGTAGGTATGGGAAGCTGCTGTTTTCACCCTTTGCTCTTTCAATTATATATCCTATTAAATTTGTATAGGTGTTTATGTTGGATTGTTACATTTAGTTCAACCCTAAATTTTTGCGAAAAAGAAAAAGAAAAAAAAAATCGCTGTAACGAAATGTTCAATGATTTCCGCATGTGTCTTCCAATTTTGGACAAGAGAAAAGCAGTGAAAACCTTTGTTTATATCATTTTAGACATCAACGAAATTGCTTCTGCCTCTGATAATTACTTTTTAGAATTAGTTCTTGTGCCATATCATTATTGAACTGCGTTACAAGAGAAAATACATACATCCCAGGTACACAAATACAATGTTATCGAGGATACTAACAGTCACATACATATATACAGCCCGAAAACTAGCCTTGTACAATCAGTTTAAAAAGAGTGGATATGCCAACAAATAAGGAGTTTTTTGCGAACAAAATTGCAAGATCCAACGGATCAAAGCAGATAATACTTTGTAGTTTGTGACTCAACCTATAACTCAAACGTATCCAAGTGGAAAACCTGCAATCATATGGCGCAGCAACTGAAAAAAAAAAGAAAAAAAAAAAAACCTGATTCACAAGAGATAGATTATAATTGAAACTACCAAGTTTCCCGATCAAGATTCAAAAATAAAAAAGAACGAACACCTGTACATTATATGAAGGGGGGAAAAAACTGGCATTCAAATAATATGTTAATATATCAATTGTTTAATCGACCCTTTTCATACTAGTAGCTGAAGATAACTATTATCCAAGAAGGCATCATCTGCCAAAGCAAATGAAACCTCACGGATCTGTCTGCTAAGACCTATTAATATTATCGTCTAGCTGGCCACTGACTCTTTTTACGTACCGGGATTACCAAAAGGAGATTCCTCAACTAGCCATTTATCAGT
>JBBYHM010000018.1:11569369-11583155 GCA_038381775.1 Adansonia rubrostipa | reverse complement strand
AATTGACTCTACTTAATTTTAGTTACTATTTAATAATATAATTTTATATACATTTAATTATTAAAAAAATAAAATATTAATATAAACTAAAGTTCAAATAACAAAACGAATTTATTCTAACGATTGGAAAAACATGGAGTGAGAATTTAAAAATATTAGTTTTTACACCATTTATAGGGAGTTGACTGAACTTCAGAATTTGGTGAGCTAGTTCGACACTGATAATGGTAAGATTCGGCTTAGACTTTAAATTCTTTGCGGAAAGCACAATCCATTTAAAAAGAATAGACTTTTTGATTTGTGTCTAAATTCATTTAACGGGCTTAATTTTTTTGAATTTTGAAAGGATTTTAGAAGCAAAACTAAAGGAGTTTGGATTTCAATAATATCCATCAAATTTTGTTAGCTAGCTACAGTTCCACTCATTGAGGTGTTATCAGCTCTTTTTTTTTCCTTTTAATTCATTATAAAAGGAGGAAATAAAATCATAAAATAATTAAAATGTTATAATAAATATAAAATAATTAATTTATATAAAAATAAAATTATACATTTAATATTTTATAAGAGAATGGTGGGTAAAAAATTTATAATTTTGTTTAAAAGCGTTTTCAAAAAATTTTCTTAAAAATAATGAAAGAATTAACGAATATAGACTTTGCAAATATTGTATCTATCGTGTTCGTATATTTTATTATATTTAAAATATTTTATATTTATATAAATTTTAATAATATTTATAATTTATATTATATAAATTTTAAAATATTTATATATTTTTTATATTATATTATATTTTAATTCGTGAATATTTGTCGTTGCCGGTTTTGTTAAGTCTTACCAAACAAATAATCTCTGCCTGAAAGGAGGTGTAAATAAGCAACTTTGAAGTCCACGGACCAATAAGCCGGTAGAAGACAGGCCGCAAAGTCCAATCGAGAGCCCAGCACTCGCCAACCGTCAAAAGGGCCTAAAAAACGAAAAGGCTATTTAAAATTTAGATCAGATAAGGAGGGAAAAACGAAAGAAGATGGGAAAGAAAATAAAAAAAAAAAATGGCGGCAAGGCGGCAAAGTTACCAAATTCTCGAACGCTTCTCATATAATCCTTCTCAAAACGCCAATTATTTCATGCCTTCCTCAGCTTATTTTTCGTCATTCTACAAATTCAAAAAGGTTCGTTTCTCGATCCAAATCTTTCCCTTCTAAATGTTTATATTTATTTTTAAGAATTTTCGAGTGTTTGAACTGAATCGAGCTTTTCCTGATTTTTTTTCTCTGCGCGTTGATATGTTCGTCTGATTTAAAATGAAATGTGCTTCACTTTTGATTTTTTTATCACCTGATGCTGCTCTTTTTTTTTTTTTTTTGTGTTTTGGTTGGCGTTCGCAAATTTTTCCATTTTAACTAATTTAAGGTTGCAGACATTTTAATACTTGCGAACAGGATTTTATCTGGGTTTAGCAAATTGTTTCGACTTTCGATCGGTAGTGAT
Source organism: Adansonia rubrostipa (assembly GCA_038381775.1). Classification (NCBI taxonomy): domain Eukaryota; kingdom Viridiplantae; phylum Streptophyta; class Magnoliopsida; order Malvales; family Malvaceae; genus Adansonia; species Adansonia rubrostipa. Next base: position 11,581,661 of record JBBYHM010000018.1, on the reverse strand, counting down.
TTGCGTTTTTATATTATGGAGAGAGAGAGAGAGAGAGAGAGAGATGTATAAACCATTGGTTCATTCACTCTTTCTTTTGAGAAAATCTATTGAATTTGCAATTTGGTCCATGTTGCCGGCTAAGGAATTTTCTGGTCTTTTTAGGTAAACTTATAATTGGAGAAATTTATTTTATACGCTCTAGGATTCAGCATCTTGTACCCGCTATTGCAATGGATGTTATATTCAATTTTGAGATAGATAATTCTAAGCTATTTCAATCTCAGGAGAATTCTTTCTTTGATTAAGAACGCAGAATTTCTCCCATTTTATCGAATCGAAGTTCAATTGATGTTTGGTTGTAAGGTAAATGGTAGCATTGAAACTCTGGAAAATGTCTAATGTGATTTGAATTGACAATTTGGATCATCATGCAAATGGAATATCTGTTTTTGATTGCCTTGAGAAGTATAAATACATAAAATAACCGGGATAATGCTTTTTTTTTTTTTTTCTGAATTGTTCGACTGACACATAGGTTACTTTGTTGTTCGCAGATCCTTCTGAACTCTGTCACTTTAGGGTTGTTTGCTTACTTTATACTTCATCCCCGTCTTTTGCCACATCGCAATCACCTTGGCATTGTGAACCGTCAAGTAAGCTCCGGTCATATTTCTTTTAAAAGTTTATTACTTGTTATGGTATACAAAAATTTTGTTTACTTAATTACTTGAAGATGGCCTGGTCCATATGGTATGTTAAGACCATATGCTTCAAGCTTGTTTATTTTAGGAAAAATTTTATCAATTAGCACTTAGCATATGACACAGTTTGTTGAAGCTGATTTCTGAAAAATTGCTCAAATTTTGAGCATGGAAACTAAATAATTACTACCTTGTTAGATGGTACACAGCCCTACATGCCTTTATCATTATGGGTTATACAAGGATTTTCACATTTCCCTACAAACCAAGTCAGTGTTGTAAAATGCAATTCCATCTCTTCATACATGGTTATTTGGTCAATTTCGATTTGTTCGGATTTTATGACTGCGCTCCCATTTACTCATCTTCTCCAGCACCCTTTCCTTTTCCTTTGGCCAACTTGCTGGCTGGGAAATGCAATCTGGCCATTAGAGGACGGGGTGCTCGTGATTTCTGGTCAAATCCCCGCACGCAAACATATCCTGTAATTTATCATTAAATAGTAGTCAGAGAACACAGATTTCGTTAGATGACTTAAATTCTATCAGAAATCACCGAACGTTTGCACATTTAGGTATTGAAAAGAGTAGGTGTAACTATCCAAAAAGATGCAGTTTTGGTTAGTCAAAAATTGAATTTATGCTGTTTGAGAGCACGCTAATGCAATAGGTATCCGCTACCTAAAATAATAATTAGGGGTCCAGAGGAATCATTTCAGGATAAAAGTGAATAAGCCAATCAGTGCATTAATACTAGCATAAATGATTCTAGGTTAACTATTTGCCATTGTTTGTTTTTAAGCTAACTTATCAGTTGGTAGATTCAGGGGTTGTCATTGTTGATTGTTACGCTATGAGTTGTTAGATTGTGGGAAACATCAAAGGGCTTAAATTCTTACTCGAAGAGTATAAAGGCTATTATGTTCCTGAAGGGGTTGCTTGTGGTTGATGCAACATAACAAGGTTGATTGGTTTGATGTGAATTACTATCTTTGGATAGCATTCTGAGCCGCTTTAATCTCTACTTTGGTCCAGATATTGGGATAGGGCTGTTTGAGGCAGTTTAGTGTCCATTTTGGTCCAGAAATCGGGAGAAAGCTATAATTGCATGACTCATACTAGTCCCACTGTTCTTTTGAGATCTTTATATGGATAACAGGCAATGAACTTATGTTTTGATGGAGTATGAAGATGCTATAAGCTCAGTTATAACAATATTGCTGTGCGTGGGAAATTAGGTACTACTTATGTGTGTGTTTGCGTGGCAGTTTGTAAATCTAAATTTTAGCAAGTGGTGACAGACTGAAAGTTAGTAATTAAAAAGTGCTTTATCGTTCTTTTCAGTTTCCAATAAGGAGACATCTTTCTATATTCTCTATTATGTTTAATTAGATACCCCCAACAAGGAAATCATCTGCTTTTTTAATATTTTTTTAGGGCTTTACCTACTAAGGAGAAGTCCTTGGCAGTGGGTTTGATTCCTTAAAATTAGAGAAAATTTTCTTGGGAGTTGAAGTCAATTTAGAATTCATGCACTTGGCAAGTTCTGTCAAGCCATGTGAAGAAAGTGATACTATAATGACTGTGATCTTTTCGTGATGAAATAAAAAGTTCAATGCTATGGTATGACCCTTTCTTTTCTATGGGCAGATGAAAACATGGACATGCTTTTGATCCATTCTTAAGGTTATTCGTGTGTCCTCGATGCCTCTAGAGTGAGGAATTCAAAGCTTTTGAGGGGACGAGGAGCTGTTGTGCGTTTCTAAAAATTTGCAAGGTTTCAATCTAAAAGTAAGACCATGGATGCTTATGGGTAACTATTCAAATCAATGCAAACAGCATGACAGAAAGTTTAAGTGGTTGATAATTCTAACCTCTCCAGAAGCAGTGTTGAATTCCTTCTGTTGTTAAACCTAGTAAAGATAAAACATAAACAGAGTCAGTGTTTGATCTTGCTCCATTTATCAGCACAATTTTCTACTGAAATCTTCTAACCTTTAAATATTGAAGGTATGGAGGTCCCAAAGTAGACCATTCTCCTTGGCAGGTTCCATAACCATTCCCTTGGAACATCAATCGGGTTCAGACTAGAATCATGGTCGGCAAACACCTGCATAGGAATAGTATTTTTTTATCTTCATTGTTTGCCTGATAAAGATCAAAACAAAGTGTGAAAGGAGCTGGTTGAACCTGCATGCTCAACTTACCTCATTAACTTGGAAGTACGTGCCATTTAGGGGAAAGCTTCCTCTCATTGCTGTTCGACATGGTATCTGTTTAAGATGTTTCATTATATTGGTTAGCATGGTCTTCTGAGGTAAAATTCCTCAATGCGATAGTTATGTTTCTTTGTACTATTTATCAAATCTTTTTTCTTACTAAAAGTGTTCCCCGGACGATCTGGGATTCTGCCTCCCGAATACTGTTGCAAGAGAAACATGTCATCTCATCACACAATTTGCCATGCTCTTGGGAATTGCACCTTCTTTCCGGCATTTCAATGGAGTTTGCCGTTTCACCTGGAGTAAGCAAAATATTATGTCATCTCGATAGGTCTAAAAGAATTTATTAGCCCGTGCTATTAAACAGTGTCTGTACCTGGTGTCCATATGGCAAGAAGGTACTTGCATGGGTCATCAGGTTCTCGTTTATCCAACTGTAAGTTTACAATGAGCAACTCATATTAGAAAACTCAGTTACAGAAATATGAAAAATATTCTTGTTTGAGTAAAAGTTAGAAACAAACTAACCTCGCTCAGAAGAGGGTGTGAATCTGGAAGTTCGTAGCTGTAGGATGGGTTCAAGGAGTGGGGGAGGAAAAAATGAGACAATTAGTATGAAATGATAAGATTTCTGTACCATTTACACAGGATTTTGTGTATTTTCTGCCAGAACATCTCTATTTTTTAAGGTTGATTATCTTCCTTTAGTATACTTTGCTATATTCATGAATTGGTTCCAATAAGTACAACGGTTTGATGGCCGTATTATAGTTTTAAACATTTTGGACTTTTGAAAATAGTTTAAAAGAGCTAAAACTTTTTACTTTTTTAGAATTATAACTTAAGCTCAATTTTGCATTGATCTAGAACTAGTAATACTTATAACAAACTCTGTCATGAAATAGTTACTGTGGTCTTGGTATTCAAAACTTCAGAGAGATGGAAAGTGCCTACTTACACTTGGTGCTCTGTTCTTAGCCGACTGACATTCTTAAGTTTGGGCATGGGAATAGATGCGGCTTCTGCCGTTAAAGCAACTAAAGCCTTTGACATATCCCCTTCTTGAAGTTCCATGTTATTTTGCATATAATTCTGCAAATTCTGGGTGAACTCTTTCATGTTAAGCTTGATTGTAGGAATTTCATCAGGGTCTTCATAGAACATGTCCTCAATGTCATTCTCTGCTACTTCTGTGCACTCAGGTTCCGGACTTGCTGGCTCTTCAATGATAGGGTTACATTCATCAACCTTGGATTTTGCTTGTAACTGCTGGTTTGCTTCAGATTGACAATTCCTGTCTGATAGTTCAACTGGCTGGGGTAAGGGCAGTGCCAGTTGATCAATGATCACAGCATGGTTTTGATTAGATGTTCTGTTCTCAGTAGCACTGACAATGCTTTTCTCCTCGGGCCCTGGCAGGGCAAGCCTTGCGCTGCAGTAATATGGATTATGAGTAATTCCATTTGTCTCCGGAATAATTTTGGGTTCTCTCCATGGTTATTGCTATTCTCTATTATCTTACCAGCAGAGCATGCTTAATGAAAGTATATAGGTTGACAATTGCCCTATTGATATAAATGCTGCTTATCTAAAAACCACATATCTTGTTCCACTCAAATTCTTATCTCTTTATGGTGAGTTCATATTCTTTATTATCTAATCAGCAGAGCATACTTGATGAAAATAAATAGGGTGACAATTGCTCTATCGATGGAAATGCTGCTTATCCAAGAACCAAAAAATATCTTGCTTCTGTCAAATTCTTATCTCTGTGCGGTGACTTTATATCTGATCTATCTGTAGATTTAGTTGAATACTTGGCTTCCCAGGGCTTGATGTTTAATCTAAACTTTAGGATGACTATAGAAACTGTTCTAGATTGGTTGTAGACCGACACAAGTTGATTTTGTTTCAATGGAAGTAAAATTGACAAGCTAAATATTGAAAATCTTTCATAAGCTCACCTTGCAAATGCACTGGCAAAATGTCTGCATTCTCCCCTCATTGGACATGCATTACAGTTTGGTTTGTTTTTTGTACAGAAAACCTGCATAAATCCCAGAGAATTTTTCCTTATCAGCCTTAGATTGTTGTTGGTCAGCAAAGGAAATTTCTTCACTTTAAACAAATATACAGCACACCTTTCCAAACGTGATCATCTGATAATGTAGCTCATACCTGTTCAGTAGATAGTTCAATGAATTAGCAAACATGAAGCTCTGATAAGAAATTTGTTTTGCTTTTGGGAATAAATGCATTTGCTTGAGTCAAGTACTAAAGTGAAGTGGTTCTTTACAATGTTCTTTGATCCAACTTGCACAGTCGGGGCCATAGATATTTTTGGATGGATTCCAGGATGGGGTACCTAAGTGCACAAAACAAATTCAGTAGCTTTCTTGTTAAATATATTGTTTGTTTCTGTCTTGGTTGCATGATAATTCATAATACTTACAGTTCCAGAAGATGCAATTGAAGGGACTCTGGTAGTGGCTGAAGTGGGACCCATCCCAATCTTACTGCTATACGTCCAACATTTGTGTCAACCTGTCAGGCAAATATGAAAGTTGATTTCTGTTTTTTCTGCCATTGTTATTTAGGCAACTACTTAACTTACTGGAAAAGCAAGATGGTGAAGCGTCAGAAGCCGCACGCACTCGACACTTTTTAGCCCCAATCCTCTTATACTTAGCAGGTACTCTCTACAAAGAGAATAATGTTAAGCAGCCGTCTGTTTTTTTAAATGAAAATAAAGAAGAGGAGAAGTAATATTCTTTGACTTAGATATGCATACTAATATGACGGATGCCAAAAATAGTGTTATGAATGCATTTGGCTTACTTTGCTCTGTCGGGTGGAACATCCCTCAACCACTCCAGGTCAGTGCTTCCATGATCTCTAACCAATCGATTGAGGAAATCCTGTGAGAAATTCATTTACAATCAGCTGTTATGCAGTAAGCTTTATGGTAAATTTCGGAACTTCAACTTACAATGTTATGCATTTACCTTTATTCGCCCAGCGAGCACGTTATTCATCCCTCGATCCTTAATTGTCTGAGCAATCTCATCAACTTTTGCACATCTCACTGCTTCCCAGTCTAGTGAGTCCATTGTTTTCTCTGTTCTTTCTCTTTTCCTTCCATTCACTTCTGCCTGTTTTCTTAAGCTATCCCAATCAAAATCATCTTTTTTCTCTTTCTTGACCTTTCTGCCTTCTGATTTTAAACCCCTGGGATTCATTGAATTGAGCTCCTTATTAGATGAAGAGTCGTCTGCATACAAGTTTGGCTCTTGCATTTTCCGTTGTGGGGTTCTTTGATCATCAAATGCAGTGGTGCTTTCTGTAATATCTAGGGTTTCTTCAGAATGTTTTGACATATTTACATGCCTCAACATTTCTTTGTTTTGTGCATCAGCAGGCGATTCAACAAGATTTCTAGTGTCCTGAAGCAGCCCCATTTGACAGTGGGAAACTGTCATCTCACCTGGTTTAATGTTGCTTGATTGATTATTTTCAGAGGAAGATTGTAGGGCTACCTGCATACACATGGTGTAGTCATTTTGGTTCATTGTTTGACATGCAGATTCTTCTGTCAAGGGACTTTGTCCTTTCATGATGTTTTCATCTTTCATCTTAGAAGCATCAGACAATCTTGTTTCTTCTTTGAATGTCTCAAGCTGTTCAATTTCTCTTACCTCTGAGTTTAGAGTAAGATGTGGATGATAATTAGCTGATGGGACATTGTCTTCTCCAGAGAAGCTTTTAGGACCTTCTGAATTCTGGAATTGGCTGCCTTGTTCCTTTGAGTTCTCATTTGTAGGCATATTTCGATGACCGTAAACTTCATGCTGCCTGGCAGATCCAACCATCTGTAAAAGCTGTACAAAAGAAGTTGAGCTATTCAAGATGTCAAACATAGGCCTCTTAGTATGATCACCCCCTTCTGAGTTGCTCTCTGAGCATGATCCTGCTCTTTCAGCATTTTGAACCAATGAACAGTCCACAGAGTTTTCAGATGAAACCACAGAATTTTGAGATGAGAAGACATCATTTGTCTCTTCGTCTCCTTTGAAACATTCGGTTTTGCTCTCAATAGTTTCCATGTTCGATTTGTTTAAAGCGAAGTCACAATCTGTATCCAAACCACTTCCAGAAGAGTTCATCACCTTGAAATTTGATTCATTTATTGAGCTTACAGTAGCAGCACTGCTTCCAGACAATTCCTTGCTATTGACAACCTCTTTTTCTTCAGAGTCTTGATACCCATTAATGGTCATTGAACTTTGGTCACCAACTGGTTGAATTGCTGTCTTTGTGTCCCACTTTATACTGTCTTCTGGCTCCAAGACATAGAGCTCTGCTCCATTAACTAAGCTTGTACCCTCTTGATGATACGACTTGTCCTTGCTCTTTGATTTGAGAGGAAAACGAGCAGCAAGAGACATGAATGCAGAACTGACAAAGGGTGCACAGATTAAAATATTTCTTAGTTACAGGGTAATTAAATGTTCTTAGGACATTTAGCTCACCTAGAAAGATGGTCAGAAACATTCTGAGTAAGAAAGACTCCAATTACGGAGTCCAGGACTGATCCTTTCCATGGAGAAAAGCGTCTATCCCCTGCAGAAATGGTATTGTACTTTTATGAAGGAAATAAACATAATAACTTAAAAAAAAAAAAGAGAAAGAGAATTCCTTCTAAGTTAACTGAGTTACATGTCATGGTCTATTTCATTACACTTCACTTCTATACGGAAATAATTTTTGCAACTTCTTTGTACAGAGAAATTTCCTCCTTTTCCCCCTTGATTCCCTTTTCCTGATCACCTCGCTGGATAAAGTACAATCCTTCTCTCCATTTGCATAGGCATTCATAGGCAGGATGGACAGGTTAAATAGTGTCTTTTACAGCAAAAGTATTCACCGAAACCTCATTTCATAGTATGATAAATACTATTATTCAATAAGATGATCTAAGTAATTAAAGGTTTAGCAAATGCTTGAATAAAAATTCATCCAGAGTCTTATTAAGAAAATATTAGAAAATTGTATGTTACCTTGTACAAGGTGCATGCGTGCAATAAATGAGTCTGCACGTCCACGGAAGACTCTCCTTTCTTCCTCCCACCATTTTGCCTTCTCTTCATCAGTTCCATCAATACCATCACTATTGATATTTTCTAACAGAAGCTTCCAAACTCTACTTGTTTCTTCATCCAGGTCTACCTTAGGTCGTGGGCGCCGTTTTCTGGTAGGCCCAAATGGTACAATGGTTCCATCTCTGTAAACAACAAGTGCATTCTGCTCTTGGTATCTCATATTATAAGGGACAAGAGCATTCTGCGCTTGATATGCAGTAGCGGTACTTTCCCTATTTATATCTAAATGGTTGAATTGTTCAAGAAGTGCATCCATGGAAAAAATTTGTTTCCAAATTTCTTCTGGAGTGGCACCTGCATCAAGTTAATTATATGAGATAAGAGGCTTGGAGGATTGGGCAGATTACTCAAAGATATAAAAGGTGCTTGGCAAGATGAAGTAGTACTTTATTGAATTACCTAACAATTTGGCAGAAAACTGGTTTTGATTAGACAAGGCAAGTTTCTTGTGCATTTGTGCTTCACTTGTCCCAGAGCACGCTGAATTTACAAAGCAGTTTCTCTTCTTTGTTTGCTTCTTTGTTGCCAGTTTTGCTTGCATCTCTGTGACAAGGGCTTCCATGCTTGTAGGAGGTCTGTCTGAGTTTCCAGCTTCTCGCATGTCATAATCAACAGGTGACTGACTGCTGCAGCATTCTGGGGGCCTTTTACATTGTGCAATTCCATTAAGTGAAGCCAAATTCCGAACCCCTGTGGTTCCTCTGGCTCTCTTTTTCTTTAGGCTTTCTGCTTCATCTGAAGCCATGATGAAATTAAAAGTTTGCAATTCATTCAGAGAAAAGTTTCTTCCTGCTTCTTCAAGTGTCGTTGAAACTCCACTAGAAATAAATTGATGGTGGTTTACTTCAACGTCTACCAGACATGCTTCTGCAAGAATAAGACTTTTTGCAGCAGTGATGGATGATGACGTACTGGAGGTGGCAGAATTTTGTCCTTTCTCAGTTCTCTTTCTCCTGTGAATTTTTGGAAATTGAATCCCTGGAATCATCTGGTATGCACATAAATTGTTGTAGTGACTCCCATATGAATTCACAGCAATGATATCTGCTTGTTGAGTAGCCGTTGAATTGTTTATTTTCAATTCACTTGCTTGTCCTCCCTCCAGTAGTGAGCTGCTTCCACACTTGGAGTCAATCGGGCTCCTTGCTGGCAATTGCGCATTGGAGTCCAACATGGTTTGTCCATTACTTTTTTGTCCATCCTGAGCAGTGGCTTGATCTTTTCCATTCCTATTATTGAGCTTGTGGGAATGGGTATTTTGTCTTCTACGTGGGGGATTATTCTTGGTTGGAAGTGGTGTGCCTGGTGCCTGATCTTCAGGCAAAGATATGTAATCTTTCAGCTTTTGACTTACAAATTTGTTTAGTTCAAAGGCAATGCCTGTCTGTTTAGTTTCTGCTTCCACTTCAATTCTGCCACAAAGCTGCGTTATGGACTTCGATTGACTTCCTTCTTTCCACAAGTTATCTGTCCCTGAACTAGAATTCAAATTGCAGGCAGGCTGGCATGCAGAGCTTTCACCACGTTCTTGTCCTTCTGTGTCAAAATCTAAGGCCCTTCTGCATGGTTTCTTATTCTGCTCGAGTGTTTCTGGATGAGTAGCCCCCTTCCCACTTTCTTCTTGTGTGGGAGCCATTGAGTCTTCGTCGAGCCCCTTTCTTCGCACATACTTTCTCTTTCGTGTTGAATTCTCTGCATTTGCTTCTCCTGGGGTGATTGGCATGTCATTTTTTACTCCATTCTTTCGTACATATTTCCTCTTACCTGTTGGGTTTTCTTGAGAACCACCAGGCTTTGGAGTTGCTAGCTTTCTAGTCCTAGGTTTGCCCTCTGTAATTACCTTGGGCCTGTGCTTTCTCCTCCTCTGTTTCTGCTGTGGTGCTGTGTCCAGCTCGGCAAGATGGCTACCTCCATTATTTCCCTTGCTTGTTGTAGCAGCCAGGGATGACTCTGTAACAGGCATTTGGAGCTCATTACTGCATTGTAGTCCATTCACATCAACCATAGCACCAGTCAGTTCATTTGCTTGCTCATCTCTTTTCTTGGTTGTTCTATTCTCTATGTATAAATTTTCTATTTCTGAAACTTCTTTCATTTCTGCTCTTGTGGCCTTGTCTGGTGTGATAGGGGCAAAGTCGGAGACCCTCGTCTGAGAGAATGCATCCATTGTCCCACCAGGCTGATTAAGATCATAATCACATGGATTCTGGGAAGGAATGACATCTGTAAACCCTGTAAGTTTAACCTCATTCATGTGATTAAACAACAAAATTTTGAACTCTCAATGTTAATAACACATGAGACAGTCAGTGGGTAAATTCTCTCATGAAGAAATAGTTGTCACATTAAGTTGCAGGGTGTTTGCATATCATTTCTTTTTTAGTTTTAACCTGAAATAAAATTTAATATACTGAATTGCATCAAAGCTGAAGCTAAATAAAAAAAGAGTACCAGTCCAGGAAAAAGAAATAATTAAGATGGCCAGTGATGCTTAATAGTCTGTTTTGTTACTCATATCTAACATTAACATTGCCATTTATCTTGCTAGAGATTTCCGTTCTTCTTGCTTAACTTTATCTCAATTTCATAATTTCTCTAATACCAATTTTAACTCTTTCTCAACATGTTGACAACTGGATGCTGTAGTTGAAATATAGAACACGAACTTAGGTGAATTCACAATTAAAATCTCAACTTATTCTTACTTTGATATTTTCTCGGCGTGCAATTGCCATTAATCCATATGTTTTGTTGAGTTGATAAATTAACATGCACGGGAAAGAGCCCAGCAGCGTCACATTCGGAGCGGTGTCTATTAAACCCCTCCGATGCCGCACTTGTAGATGTAGCTGAGGCTGCATTTTCAAGAGCCAATAGATCTGCAAAAGAAAAATTGCTGAGTTCAGCCAGGTTCAGGGAACATTGCCCGTCTATTGCTATCACCCGAAAGGCTTAACTTATTCTTACTTTGTTGTTTTCTCGCCATGCAATTGCCATCAATCCATATGTTCTGTTGAGCTGATAAATTTACATGCACAGGAAAAAGCCCAGCAGAGTCACATTCGGCCAATGGATCTGCACAAGAAATATTGCTGAGTTCAGCAAGGTTCAGGGAACATTGCCTCTGTCTATTGCTATTACTCGAAATGCACTTACTCCCAACTAAAGCTGCCTTCAGGTTGCTAACGGCTCCATCTACTTCGGTGCAACTGGCGGAATCAGAACATGCAACCACTCTATCAGTTTGAGGCTCCTGAGTGAACCCAAAAGAGCATCTTTCTGACCCCGTAGAATTTGCTCGAAATATCTGGTTTTCTTGTATCTCAGCATGGATCACTGGCGGTAATTTGCCTTGTTTTCTCATTCTTTTTGTTCGGTTCCACAGTCCTTGCTCAAAGTTTCAGCTTGATTCTCTCACTCGCCTGATAAAAAACTGCCCGCAGCTCCTTTGGCACAGTCTTCATATCAAAAGCCAGTCTTTGCCTGAAATTTGCGTTTTGAGGTAATCCTGCTTTACTGTGAACCTCATTTTATTAAAGCTATTCTGCCGGGTAAAAGAAAAAAAAAAGTAAATCAGCATAGCTAAAATAGGCAGAAAAAGTAGTTTCCTGTTTGAGGTTAAACAGAACCTATGAAACCCAGAATTCCTTGAGCAGTACCTATGAAACCCAGAATTCCTAATCCCATAAAAATGCTCAAAAAAACAGGTCCTTAAACTGACAGATCTCTTATAAACCACCCTTAACCTGCCCGTTTCATGGTAGTAAACACAAAGATGACCAAGGGAAAAAAATTTATTGAATTTGAGAATATGTAAATTCATTAATTGTACTGGCTATTAAATTTGCCTGGTAGATAAAAGATTGCAGCAACAGAAAACAAAAGAAAATCTTAACAGATTCTCCCTGCAATCTACATAAGATAATGTTACTTTATATTCTGTTGCTGGATTATATTATTAACTTAAAAAAATAAAAATTAAAACAAAAAAAATCCTTTGAAATCTAAGAGTTACCAGAGAAGTTTGTCAATGCTGGAGATCTGATTCAATCACTTGAAGCCAAAGGAAATGAGAATAAAGTCATTCCTAGAAGTGAGAGAAAATAGGGAAAGAAAAACCAAATAGAAGACTAGTTCATTTGTATAATATTAGTACATGTTAGCTTTGAAACTGATAACTTCCTTTCCCGCCGTTGTATTTCATGTTCTATTCTATTAATATAAATTAT